>BNCR01000208.1:0-37500 GCA_014656515.1 Oryzias celebensis
ATCATATTTTCAATGGTTTGTTTTCACCATTGCTACCCTAAGAATGTGATCAAAAAAAAATTGTTCAATTTTTTGTAATTTGCACAAATTTGGATTTGCACCGTAAGCTGTTTTCTCATCTCATATATTGCTTTCTCTTCTTGGCCTACTTGCTCTTGTGTTCGGTCCACCTGACATTTACAAAGTACAAGGGTGACGTTTTCGCTGTCACTTTTGCTCAAACATCACTCGTCAACTGAAACACACCAGTCTGAAAGCCCCCACCGGAGCTCTGGCGCTGCCTCTGTCGTGTTGACTTGATCCCTGTCAAAACAAAAGATTGAAATTCTGCCGTTTATGCATTTGCACGTTTATCCAAACCTTAACCGGAAAACAGATTAGATTACAGAGTGAGCAGCTTTGAAGATCATCATTAGCAGCACCCCTGCTGTGATGCACGTCGCATCTAAACAGCAACGTTTGCAAAGACACGCAGCTAAACTTCAACCGACTGAGCAGGACGTAAAAGCACGTTTCCCCAGGTTGAATAATACCTTTAGATCCAGTCACAACTTCAATGTTCCCAACGTAAGCATCATGACAGAAAAAATGAAAAAAACTTCAAACATGGCTGAGACTTCTAGCCTGTGTTTTTGTTTTTCAGAGGAGAACAGAGACCAGACAAGACATCTGGTCCCAGATTAGACCTGTGTGTTTAAGACAAGCTTAAGACTCCGGTGGCCTGGAACACTGAGGGGTTCCAGACTCAACCAATTAAGGCTGCTAAACTTTAACTCCGTGCTCGCATTACTTGCTGCACGAACTTGTGAACTGCTGGCGCTACGTGCATCAACCGTGAGCATGTAAATTCAAAAAGGAACAGACGGCCGCCAACTCCAGAACCACAATCCACCGTTTCTCAATTCCTTTGACAACAAGCAAATACTGTAAAAAGAGGATTTCAAACCACAAATGAGCAGAGCTCAATACGAAATGAAACAGCCTTGAAGATCATTTTATTAAATTGTAAAAAGCCAATAAAAAGATCATGCAGACGAGGCCAGCATTCATTCGCTGTGATGTGTGTGCAACCATTCAGATTCATTACTGATGCAGTTAGTGGTTTGTTTCCATGTTTTCCTTCAGATATCTGATGCCACAGATTGGATTCTACCCCCAAAAAGGAGGCCCACAGTTCACCACGTAACACAGCATGTGGCCAAAAACATTAGCTGAGGCAGACAGTCACAACTTCTATTGTCAGACATTATATGAACTCTCATCACTTGGCAAATATTCAGGCTTACACAAGTACTGTTATCTGGCTGTGGCAAAAGGAAATTCAAACAGAAATGCCAAAAAAAAAGTCTGTTACAAAATAAATATGCAACATAAAAAAATCATTGAAATGTCAGACTTTCACAAAAGGTAAAAAATAAATAAAAATAATTTTGTGCAATTCTTTGTAGAGTTCTTATCATTACAAAATGTGTCAGACATTACGAACCTTCAACGTGGTACCACATACTTTTATTGAGGCATCTGATTGGTCAGTTTATAACTTGAATAACTTGTACTACAGAAACAATACAACAGGAAAAAATGATTATCAGGAAAATGTCATAAAAAGGTATCAGAGCTGACTGGTTTTCTGACAAACAGTGACTGAGTTATACTGTTTTTTTTCTCTATAGAAGTCTGGAGGAATTTTGATTTCTTGGAACCTGCAGGTACTTCCCATTTGGAACACGGGGGTGGGGTTTTACTGCACTCCGTCCAGTTCTCATATACAGTCAATACTCTAGATGCAGAGCAAGTCATTCTCGGCCACGTATCAAAAATCCCTCCCCTAATTTCTTAAAGCGGTTGCTGCGACTGCTAAATTGAAATCCTCAAATTAGCAAAACTAACAAAAACAAACAACTTCAAAACTTTTATACTGGCAGAAAAGAGCCAATGAGGAAACGGAAGAAAAGTCATCAACTTCAACGAAAAAAGAAATCTGCAGTTAACAGGCAAAAATCAGGATTTCTACGTAAAATATGGATTTTTTGCAGCAGCTGCCCCAAACATCAGACTAGCTCTGAATGATATGTGGCAACCAACACTAACGTTACAAGGACACTGCTAACAAAGTTGCATTTTTCCACTACACCTAAGAAGTTTGCGTTAGAGTTTAGCTTACGTTTTGACAGTTACGGGTAAAGTTAGCGTAAAATCTGTCACATTTTATTCAAAATTAAAAATGAATAAAAGAAAAGGTGAGAGCTAAGTTTAAAGCTGTTTTTAATTTTAAAAACTTATAAGCATACTTTGTTTTATTTGATCTTCATCCCCAGTAAAATATCTACACTTTCAAACTGTCCCTTCAAAAATTAAGAGAATGCTTAAAAAAAAAAAGAAAAAGGATGCTTGTACAGCCCGGTGCATGACACTGTCTTTTTACATTAAAATGGTCTGTGGCCCTGATGTATTACTAAAAAGGTTGCGAGTTAGTCACAGTAACGTTTGTTTTAGCGTTATTGGTCTGTTTTTCTACACGTTACTAGAAAGTTGGGAGTAGCAGGTATTGTGAATATGCCAATGCTTCTACTGTGGATAATGTATCGCGCATTAAAATCCAGTGCTAGAGTTACTGTGAACACAGTAAAGTCTGACTGACAGAGACTCAAAGATTTAAAACACAATATAAATAACTAAATGTAGATTCGTATGGTTTTTTCCACATTTTTACAACAATGTTTATGCATCTACAAACTAAAATCTGGAGTTTTAAGGCCACCATGAAAGAAACAAAATGAGCTCATATGAGATTAAAGTTGTAAAACTATGAGAGTAAAGTCAAAAATGTACAAAAAGAAAATTATTATAATAAATTATTACAATCAAAGTCATCAGTTGGTGGTGTGAGCCTTCATCTACATCACGTGCAGACTAAACCAACAATGCACCCGCTGATGGTGATACCATATGGCTTTGGCTAATCATAGGTATCCGTGCGCAGAGGTCCAAAATGCATTTGGACCTCTGCAACTATACCACTGATGGTGTATACAGCTCGCCCGCCCGAAATCCATTCCTTGTAGGTCAAGAATCTTCTTCTGAAGAGACCCAGTTTCCTACAGATCCTTTTCAATTACCTCATACCTTGAAAAAAAAAACAATGTTGACTCAACAGAAGACTTTATTCAGATTGGAAAAGTCCATCGGTCCAGATCAGTTCGCTTAATTTGGTCCTGAACCTTGTGTTTGGTCTGTATTCAGACTGCCTTCTAACGGACATTTCGGTTTCAGATGAAAGCTTGTGAACAAAACCATGTGACTAAAGTTCTCCTCAGTCATTGGTCAGGAATAAACAATCAACCAGGTCACTTATATATCGCTGAACAATTTTGAACATCTGTATCAACGTTAGGTCCATCACTTTTTACTGCTACTTTGGTACGGTGGAGGCATGCTGCAAGGCTGTTACTGAGGAGACAAAAGCTATGAAGATACACTGATAAGTCTTTGACAGATAGATTGTCGGGAAAACAGTATGAGAAGTTGTTTCAATGAGCCTGCATTGATCCAACCACATCTAAATCCATGTTATTCAAGTTATAAACTGACCAATCAGATGCCTCAGTAAAAGCATGTGGTGCCCGCTGGCCACACCTCAAATTCCAGGGTTCCAACTTTCAGTAGGAACTCAGACCAACTCGAACCAATCACTGGCGTCTGGTTCTAAATGGCAGCGCCCGTTTAGTGGAAAAATGGCGACTGAATTGGCTCAATTTTGCTGGAGCCAGAAGTTAGGCATTTTGTACGGGTAACGTCACACTCGCCTCATCCAGTGATTATACAGTCTATGGCTTACATCCCGTAATGCCGGGGTACGGAGGCCGGTTTGGTCCAGTTGTTCCACTCTGAGCACAGAGCCTATTCAGACTGAGGAAACTCAGAGCAAACTGGAACTCAGGCCTTTTGGAAACTACTCAAGACCACCTCAAAGGATGGGTCAGAGAGCGGTTCCTTTTCCCAGACCAGGGTCTTCTTGGTGTATACAGACTGAAAATTTGTTACGGATTATCGGGGGAAACACTCTGGTTCACTTTAAGCGAACCAAATGTGTCCAGTCTGAATGCACCCTTAGTTGTTTCTTTATTTGTGAAACCAATGTTAAAGTAACCACTACAATGTGCAGCTCTCATACTGAAAAGATTGTTTTCCTTGTTGTAGTAAACAGCCTCTTACCTCATTAATGTATGACTTAAATCTAATCAATTCAATTTTTTCCACTGTTTGATTTATTGTTGTCTTTTTTTGGGGGGGGGGACGTTTCCGTCATTCCTTGGAATGGCAGAAGCAGAAGTTCTGCAGTCTAGACGGAATGGGAGAGTGCAGGAAGAGTTTACATGTGTGGAATATCCATCAGGCCTGCGTTTCCTCAGCAGATCAGGCTGTCCCGTCCTGACCAACAAACCACGCGCTCCAGCCTCCAGCTGGGACACTGGGTCACTTGGTGAATCCACGCTAAAACTTTGCAGGCCGGACACAAAGAAGTGCATCAGAGTCGCGTCAGGCTCCTCTTCTAATGTGGAGGAGAAGAGGAGCTGAAAGGGCAGCAGGCGGATCCACACAAGGAGCTGCTGCTCCGTCAACGCCACCCAAAGGAAAGAAAGGAAGGAAGATCCCTCAACTTCTACTTACTCAGTCGTAGCCTGAGCCCCAGCCAGCTCCTTGGGGGGGATTTGTGCAGAACCGAATTCATGATCCACTTGTTCGGTACCATCTGTGCTCTCGATCCTTCCTCGGGGACTCCGCGCGTCTGTCGGCGTGGCGGCTTCAATCAGACCCAAACGCCGAACATCTACGTCGTTTTCGCTCCCTTGTTGCCTAAAAGCAAGGCTCTGGTTGCGGATTCGGATCTGTCTGATAGGCAGCAAACAGGCATCCCCCCCACACCGCCGCTAAAGTTCACAAACGGCTGCAGGTTGTCGGTGCAAAAACCTGTTGCTCGCTGGCAGGAAAGCCCGCTGTGCGGTGCGTCAATGGGATCCACGGCGGGAAAGAAGCGGCGTCCTCACGGCCTTTAGGGCTGCAGCTCGCTGAGTGGATTTCTGTGCAGCTGCGGCTTATCTTCTCACCGCCTCCTCAGACCCACCGAGGCGGACCCTCCATTCATTCAGGCGGTGGAGCGCTGCAGCTGTGTGTCCTGAGGTGGCGCAGCGCCGCACTGACACACAAATCCTCCCATTCAGCAGCACTTCATTCACCTCTGCAGAGGCGCTGCCAACCAAACCAATGCAGGGGGGCCTTAGCCCAGAAGGAGCCCCTAAAGACAACCAACCTTTAGCAATTTGTATCAATGGTTTTGTGCACTTTTTGAAAAAAAAATTGTCTTGGAAATATATTTAATATAAATATTAAATATTATTTTCTTAAAAGAGCCACTCCAATGAAAATTGTGTTTTTGTTACTTTTAGAGCATGTTCTTGTAGCATTTTTCTCATGATGGAGGACATATATAAAGAATTTTAGAATTAATACTGCATTTCTGCGATTTAAAAAAATACAATTAAGAAGAGCTTGTAGTTGTGATGTAACATGTACAATGAATGGGCCACAGTTTCCCTGCTCAGCTCCATTTTGATGAATCTACTTTTAGACAAGGTAGATTCATGTACGTCTTTGTTTTCCTCGTCTGAGCTTTTATCGGGGTCAAAACCGTTAGGCTGGACAGCTCGGATATTGCATGACATTTTTGTTGAACCGTCAATGTTAAGTTTAGGATGTGAGGGGCTGTAAGCTAGTGGGAGAAAGCGGAAATAGATGGTTGATGGGAAGTGGGAGCAAGCTTACCCTATCCCAACAGTCCCGCCCACAACTCATTGAAGGTGAATGCCTGACTCACTCCCACTGCTGCACTTTTAAGGTCGGTTTTTAATTTTATTAGTTAGTTTTAATCCCCTTGATGCCTCAATTTATTTCCAGCATTTTTTATAAATAGAATGTAATGTCAATGCAATAATGTATTAAATGTTTTTAAATAAGAAATCATTTGTGCTATTTGTTAACGTGTAGATAATTTCCATTCAAACTTTAGTTATTTTTTATCGTAGATTTTGTAAATTCCTTTTTTACACACCCTTTTTTTAAATACAGTTTTAACTATTTGTTGCACAAACTAAAACCTGCTTACTCCTGCTGCAATAGTTGAATTTAAACTGTTTTTCTGAATTAAAACTGTTCAACTGAATTTCAATAGTTTGGGAACAACAAAATATCATATCCTGTTTTTTTTTACTATTTTTTATTGTAACATATGTATATATATATATATATATATATAATATATATATATATTATATATATATATATATATATATATATATATATATATATATATACACATATATATATATATATATATATATATATATATATATATATATATGTGTGTGTATGTGTATATACTTTTTTTTCAAAGCCACATATGACTGACCACAGCTCCATCTTATTCTTTTGTATTCTTCTAGTAAAGATTCTTGAAAGAAAAGAAGTTACATTTTTGAAGGCTGAAAGCAAAGAAAAACATCAAGAAGAATGATGTGACTGACACTATGGTTGCAGGATTGTGCATCTTGCAACTTTTAAAAAACCTGCTTGGAGAACTGCTAAGTAATAATTTACCTAATTATATATAAAAGTTTAATTGGTACTTCAAGAAAGCTCTCGAAATTAACACCTAATAAGTGTTTTCTCAGTCAGTCGGCATTCCTTAAGAACAAAAAATGTCCATAAAAGCAATAAGACAAAAAAACTTTTTGCAATCATGCGTTTGAATAATTTGTATATTGAAGCAAAATTTTTCACTAAACTTTCTATCAACACAACATGAAATCCATTCAGCTCCAGCCGAGAGCCATCTGCAGCTACAAAAGGACGCAGAGACCTCCAAGAAGGCAACCAATGACTGCACAAAGAGGCGTGTGGAGACACGCAGCCTGCCGCAGCAATTCACCACCCGTTTGATTGTCATGCAATTCCAGAAACAGTTTGCAAGGGCAGATCCACAGGGGAGGAGGGTGTGGCGTCTCAGAGAAACCAGTCCCACCCCCTGTCACTCTTGAATTTAGAACAGACTTTAGTTGAGGGGTTACAAAAAAGAGTCAATGAAAATGTTGGCTTTCTTACATGCATAAAGTGAAAACTGTTATAAACAAAACATTGTTTTGTGTCAATGATGAAACAATTAATTTACATGATTTCAGAGTAATCAGATTATACTAATAATCAGATCTGATGCTTTTACATGCATTTAGAAATCAGATCATTAATCAAACCCTGTGTATTAAACTACAATCAAATTATAGCACCCTACATGGTCCATTGGCCTAAAGGTTTGCCCCCCCCTGCCTCAAAGAAACAGATTTTGAGCACTTCTTGCCGCTGTGACGCTTTTGTACTGAAAATTCCAAACAAACTGACCTGAACTGAATGAAGAATGGATTCAGATTTTAGTTTAGATAAACAAAGAAGTAGTTGACATAATTTTATGAAGGATTTAGAAGTGTACAACACAAAAACAGTGATGCATGTTCCATGGATGAAAAGACCCCAAAATAGTTGGTTACATGTTATATTTTTGGCCCTTTCGAGGGGTAAAATGAAGGCATTCCCCAACAAAGCACTGAGTCGTCCTGCCATGCTTTTTACTGTTTAATTTGGGGCTGCTCTGTGGAATAATGGTTACCTCACAGAGAGAAGGCCCTGGTTCAAATCCCAGCTTGTTTTTTACCGTGTGGAGTTAGCATGTTCTCCTCGTGCACGTATGGGTTTTCACTGGACACTCCGATTTCCTCCCACAGTCCAAAAATATGCTTCAGAGGTTAATTGGTAAATCTAAATTGCCCGTAGGTGTGAGTCAGTGGCCCTGGAATAGACTGGTGATCAGTCCAGGGTTGTACCTCGTCTTTGCCCAACAGTGGCTGAGATAGGCTCCAGCAACCCCTGACCCCCAAAAGGAATTCAGCGAATTCTGAAGATTGATGGAAGTTCATTTGTTTACGTTTCAACACATTTAGAAAGTGGAGTTAGCAGCAGTGATATCAAGTATAATAACCCGTTTTATATGTCAAATCAATCAAATATGTTGTTCACCGTTCAGCACTTCCCCTCAGGCGTCGCCACAGAGGATTAGCTTTCACTAAACTGCACATTTTGGTTTCAGCATAAGTTTTTACGTCAGATGTCCTTCTTGAACCTGTATTTTACACGGGCTGGGGACAAGCACAGGCAGACCCAAACCCGGGCTCCCGTTGTGACGACACAGTTTAGCAAGAACATGATTCAATATGTTGAACAAATTAAACTCAAAGAAAAGCTGAATCAAGCAAAGACAACAAAGCGTGAGCATTTGATATTTTTATCAAAAAAACAACTAAACGACACTTAACTTGTGAGTAAATTAATTAGACAAATTAGGAAAAATGCTATTCTATCAAAATAGTGGAACAAATGTGTTAATTTTCCACATAAGGTGTCATTGATTACTCTGATTATTAATGAAACTTTGATCTAAATTTGCTTTTTAGGGTTCTTTTCCTGTCTGGTCTTCTAACCAAAAATGGTCTCATTATGGCAAACGCATTGTCATAGATAGAAGTAGATCCTTCTATTTTCTAATCATTAAGAAAAATGATCTGCAAAGCAATTAAAACATTGATCTAGATGATTCATCACTAAATAACTTTTTAAGGTGAAAAGTCAAAACATTATGGGACTTTTGTTTTACTTTATAACTGAGTGAGCCTTCCTCTGTAATCACAGAGCTAAACTGCAGTTTTCCATGTAGAATTCATTGTTGCTCATCCTTGAATCCACACATCCTGACGTGTCGTCAGGATGGTGTAGCTCTTTCCACAGCACCTCCACTCTCCACTTTGACTTGCATGAGGTCTCTGGAGAAAACATCTGACCTAATAAAGCCTCAACAATGGCTTTGCCAAAGTACATTGGAGCTGTTTGTCTGCTCCCACCCTCCAGAAAGTAGCAGAACAAAGAGAGGCGGGGAGGGGTGGTGTCCAAACAACCCTCTTAAATTAGCAATTCTGCGCTGTGAGAGCGGCTCCTTTCATGAGGGGAGGAGGGTCACTCAAATTGAGCTCAATTTGTCTCTGAACCCATCAGGTAACAAATCTGAAAGCACGTTTATTTGATTCCAGATGTTCTTTGAGGACCACAGCGTTGGTGTTTGCTGCCCCCTGCAGGAAAAAGATGGAAATGTACAGGAATGAGATGGGTTGAACGCAATGGAGACTAGAGATAAAAAAAAAAAAAAAACAACTAAACAGGACATTTAACAAAAGCTGTTTTATTATCTGGCAGGTTGGCAGTTTTGGAATGTAACCAACAGACATTGAAGATTTTGAGCTACAGTCCGTCACGTTCCAATGCTGTCCATGTGAGATCCAGAAGCAAGTTTCTCTAAACTCCACTTGATGTTTGGTTCTGGTTTGGAGAAAAGCTGGGATTTAAAACAAATGTGTGAGATGGCAGGTGGGAACCGTCACTGCGCCCCCGCCTGACTCGGCCTCATCAGACCCTTGAACACGCGCAGCTTCCCTGCGCCGGTGAGGTCAAAGCTGTAGTCCGTGGTGACGTAGGGCGTCTCCCCTTCCAGGTCAGGCTGAAACAAAGACGGACATCGATTAAAGAGTCGGCGCACGAGGGAGTGGGGGTGGGGTGGGGGGTTTGTCAGCTGACCTGTGTGGTGAGGATGCACGAAGGCAAGGAAACAGCTCCCAAAAGGAAGCAGTTGACTTTCCGGAGGATGGAGGGATCGACGGGAGTCAGCAGAAAGTACAGGCCTCGCGCCATGTCGATTCCACGCAGAACACCTGGATGACAACATCAACAGCTGGTTAACAAGGTAACCTTTAGCCAGCGTCACTATCAAAGCACGCAGGACTAAACCATTTCCAACCTACAGGGGAAAGAATGGAGGGCTAACTGCCTAAAAAAACAGGAAAAATATGCATTTATATAAAAGTAGAGAAAAAATAATGATAAAGAAAGAAAGAAAATGGAAAAAAAAAAACACAACCAAAAACAGTAAAAACATAAGAAATCGAATGCACACACCCCTCCCCCCTCAACAAAAAAATACTGAACAGTAAGATAAAATAAAAAATCCCCAGTACTCTTCAGGTGAAGCTAAATGAAAATAAATTCATATAAGCTTCTGCTGAACTTAATTGAACTGAATGTCAGGAAGAAAAAAAAAAAACACACACACAAAAAAAAAAAAACTACACAGCAAATTAAAAAGAATATTTAAAGTTTTTCAAGTACATTTAAGCCAAAAATAAATACCAATACACAAATGTCATAATAAATAATGTCAAATAAAAATGAGAGAGAAAAGTCAAACACAGTCAACAAATAAAATCCTAAAATAATTATAGTTATTCACCAACGATTTACTAATCACATCATAAAAGAATATCATACAAATATTAAAACCACTTTTTACCAACATTTCTGAAAAACAAATGTTTTTTTTCTGATCGCTCACATTTGCATCCTGCTCACTAATTCAGGAAACAGCAACTAAAGAGAAAAAAGATCAGCAGGACACGTACCGAAGCCCACACAGGGGCAGACGGGGGCCTGCGGTAGCAGGACTGGACCTCCTTTACTTGTGACCTTCTCTGTCAGGCAGCAGAGCCCCACCAGGCTGGCATTGACGGCATAGAACATGTGGGAGGGCGCCACCTCGCAGTGGATCACGCCCAGCGCCACAGCGGTGTGAGGAACCTAAGAGTTGACAGGATCTTCAGAGATCTTTGCTGCATTTTAAGGTCATTTGAGCGTTGTCTCCATGTGTACCTGGTAGGGGGTCAGGCTGTGCAGGGGGCGAACCGGGCCAGGCTCAGAGGACTGCAGCTGGCTCAGGTAGGCCAACAGCGACAGCTCTCGCTGCTCGTTGGACCGCTGGTGTTTCCTGTCAAAACATCGCCGTGGACATAAACGTCTCCTTCAGACTCAGGGGCGTGGCTCTCGTCAGCAGCCGTGCACTTACGCTGTCCCCTGGCGAGCCACACCTTCAAAGTCTGCCTGCACGACCAGGTGGGAGTAGTTTTTGGGCGGACCGTGGCTCTCCATGAACTCGTCCATGGCGGTCTGAGTGGGCGGGTGCGTCTGACAGCCGTGTGCCGTCCTCAGAAACTCTGGTGTGAGGGCAGGGCACTGGATGGTGCCGCCGTGGCTGAGCTGGATGACGTGCGAGACCGGCAAGAAGCGGATTAGGTCCACCAGGAGTTGGAGTCCAAACCCTGTGATCACAGCAGACAGACAGGTTTGAGCTTCGACAGGTTCTCTGCCGTTTCAACCGGTCTGTTAGGGGCACAGAGACGACCTTTGACCCAGCCCATAGTGTTAATGATGAACGGCGTCTCCCTGCTTTTGGGGCGTCGGCGCCACAAAGTCTTTAAGGATTCCAGGTAACGGTCGAGGTCTGCTTCACAAGACAAATCGCCGTAGTAGATCATGTGTTCTGGAGTGTTCTGGTGTGTGAACGGAGGACCTGGAACCAACACAGCCCATTAAAACTACAGTGCAGAACACACACACAAAACCAACTCAACAACAACAGAAATGCAAAGACAACATTAACAAAGGCACTACAAAAAACGATCCAGAGATAAGTCAAAAATTCTTCACAAAAAAAAAAAATTCCTCTAAATAAGTCCAAAAATCTGCTAACAGGGTAAGAACAATGGTCAAATCAAGAATTCTTACTCTACGGTTAAAAAAAAAAAAATCACCAACACGTGTTTTTTTAAACTAAGAATGTTTTGCTTTTGAAAAATGTTCTTTATAAGATTTTTTTTCTTGCAAGACAGAAAATAAGATAATCTTTTACTTTCTAAAGCAACAGACACATCGGGCATTTGACAATCTAAACGCGGTCTTCTTCTACTGTTTACTAGCGCGTGTCTTCCACCTACAGTTGGCAGAGGTTTGGTGCCAAATGTGGTGCAAATCTCATGATTTGTTAATTGCTAGCATCCCAGCAATGGTGGATATGGCTGTCAGGAGAGTAGTGTTGGTTAATCTCTATTTGAAAACATAAACAGGTGTTGTCAGGCTCATTGACCAACATTCGACCTGGTGTAACCTGCAACATGCGCTCAAAAGATGCAGATTTGGTACATAGACGCCGAAAACGGTCGTAAAAATTTGCGTAGCTACTCGTGGATAAGTTTTGAACATGGAAACCTACATATACACACGTGGACAAAATTGTTGGTACCCCTCAGTTAAAGAAGGAGAAACCCACAATTCTCACTAAAATCACTTGAAACTTACAAAAGTAACAATAAATAAAATTTTGTTGAAAATTAAATAATCAAAATCAGCCATCACTTTTGAATTGCTGATTAACATAATTATTAAAAAAAAAAAACTAATGAAACAGGCCTGGACAAAAATGATGGTACCTCTATAAAAGATTGAAAACTATTTGACCAGACTGACATGATTAACTCAGGTGTGTCCTTTAATTGACATCACAGGTGTTACCAAACTCATAATCAGCCAGTTTGCCTATTTAAAGGGAGACAAGTAGTCACTCTGCTGTTTGGTGAAAAGGTGTGAACCACACTGAACATGGACAACAGAAAGCGAAGGAGAGAATTGTCCCAGGACATCCGAAAACAAATGATAGATAAACATCTTAAAGGTAAAGGCTATAAGACCATCTCTAAACAGCTTGAACTTCCTGTGACAACAGTGGCTCATATTATTCAGAAGGTCAAGACCCACGGGACAGTAGCCAACCTCTCTGGACGTGGCCGCAAGAGGAAAATTGATGACAAATTGAAGAGACGGATCGTTGGAATTGTATCCAAAGAGTCCAGAACAACCTCCAAAGAAATTAAAGTTGAACTCCAAGGCCAAGGTACATCAGTGTCAGATCGCACCATTCGTCCTTGTTTGAGCCAAAGTGGACTTCATGGGAGACGACCAAGGAGGACACCACTGCTGAAAAACAATCCTAAAAAAGCCAGACTGGAATTTGCAGAAATGCATGTTGACAAGCCCCAAAGCTTCTGGGAGAATTTCCTTTGGACAGATGAGACCAAACTGGAGCTTTTTGGTAAGGCACATCAACTCTATGTTCATAGACTCAAAAACCAAGCATACGAAGAAAAGAACACTGTCCCTACGGTGAAACATGGAGGAGGCTCAGGAATGTTTTGGGGCTGCTTTGCTGCATCTGGCACAGGGTGTCTTGAATGTGTGCAAGGTACAATGAAATCTGTAGACTATCAAGGCATTCTGGAGAGAAATATGCTGCCTTGTGTCAGAAAGCTTGGTCTCAGTCGCAGGTCATGGGTCTTCCAACAGGACAACGATCCAAAACACACAGCCAAAAACACCCAAGAATGGCTGAGAGAAAAGCGTTGGACTATTCTAAAGTGGCCTTCCATGAGCCCAGATCTGAATCCCATTGAACATCTGTGGAAGGAGCTGAAACATGCCATTTGGAGAAGACACCCATCAAACCTGAGACAACTGGAGCAGTTTGCTCATGAGGAGTGGGCCAAAATACCTGTTGACAGCTGCAGAACGCTCATTGACAAATACAGAAATCGCTTCATTGCAGTGATTGCCTCAAAAGGTTGTGCAACAAAATATGAAGTTATGGGTACCAGTTTGTTTTTTTTAATAATTATGTTAATCAGCAATTCAATAGTGATGGCTGATTTTGATTATTTAATTTTCAATAAAATTTTATTTATTGTTACTTTTGTAAGTTTCAAGTGATTTCAGTGAGAATTGTGGGTTTTTCCTTCTTTAACTGAGGGGTACCAACAATTTTGTCCACGTGTGTACGTGCGTTTACAATGGCTCTTCATTGGAAGTGGTTCTTGAACTTTGTTGTCGAAGTGTTTGCAGTGTGCAATGAAACGTACCTAGGAGTGGTTCTCTGACGGTCAGCATCGACAAACAACCGGCAGGAGTGAACTCTGTCTGACCGAGGTCCCCTTCTAGATAATCCACACTGGAAGTACTGAAGAACACAAAAGAAGAATTGAAAGGTGAACATATTTCTTTTTCTGTCTTTGAAAGTCTACAGATCATGAGAATTTTGACCATATTGATGGTTCTGACAAGAACTCTTGAGCTGCTTCTATTTTTTTTTTTTAAGAGTCTTGATTTCGCTCCATAAGCAGCTAGTTTAAAATGACCGTCTCCCCTCAGACTGTAGGACTTCTCATTGACTAAACATGTGTTTTAAATATTGGTTGTTAGAAAACTATCAAAAGGAAGTTGTGCTTTTTGATATTTAATTAGCAACTTCAATTATTTCTGACTTTTACTTTTCAAAATAAATGTTCTGTTTTAAAAGCATTTTTTTGTCTTAAACTTTACTAATCAGGCTTAAAACAACTCAAATAAAGTGACAAAGAAATAAGAAAGAAAAATTGACTCCTTTAAAGTATAAATAAACCAAATCTGTTTTTCAAGCTTTGGTCCTCCATGCCATGGCAGAAATGATGAAACTTATTGGTGAACTCACTGGTTGAGTAAAGTGTTGATGAGGACGCGGATAAACGTGGACTTTCCCACGTTCTTGGTCCCACACACGAGGATAACAGCGCACCCGTCCATGTCTCCTACAAGCAGCAAAACAAAAGCAGAGTCTTTAGACCGTCTACTTATATCATTTTTAGCTTTGGACCCTTTTTATCAAAATGATTCCAGTGAAAAATGAGGCTGATTTAGAGAAAATATAGAGGCACTCATGGTGGAACGTGACAAACACAGATTGAACATAAGCAGTTAGTCTAGGTCCTGCTACAGTTTAAAAAAATAAAAACTCCGTGCACATGGCACTTATTCTGAAACTTAAAGAGCACACATGTTTGTTCAACTCAAAGCCTGCAGTTTGGACACTGACCACGATATTTTGATGTTTGGCCCATGTGATAATATCAGCATTAACTCTATATGAGAACTGGACTTTTTTTCAGTATTTCTTTGGAAGGCTAAAACTAACAATACAGATATGCAGATGATGTTATATTATTGTGGTAAATGTCTGTTGTGATCAGAGCATCTTTCACTCCCTTTGACTGCACACATGGAGGGCAGAGATGCCTCAAATGTAACTCAAAAGCAGAAAATGTGTGCTTTTGGGGCTGGGTCTCTTGTCTGCGACTTAAAAGAAATACCGTTGGAGAAATGATGGTGCGCTCGGACGCTCACCTCTGCACGCACTGACCGCTGTATTCAGAGCGTCTCTGTAGCTCCGGGACATTTTCAGGCCCTCTATGTTACTGGTCACAGGAATCACACCCAACCCGTTGAGCGGAGTGTCCAGAACAGCCGACAGGAGTTCACTCTAGAGCCACGACAAAACGGACGTTAAAAACATAAACATAACTCTCCTTTCATCCATAAAAACATACACCAGCATCATTTCTGTTAGTTTGTTCTTATTGACTGTATGAGGGAACTGGACTGAGCAAGAGTGATGTCATTTGTAATAAACATTTTTACATCCAGCTCCAAACAAATAATTAAGCCAGTTAAGTTGCCAATATAGGCATCTCCATGTTGGAGCCCGACGACTTCACTAAGCCATGATTGGTCCAAATTAGCCTGAGTCATCATCTCTATGCCAACCACTCTAGCTAATCAGGAATGAGCATGTTGGAAGGTCACAATGTTTCAAACATTTGTTGTGAGACCACATAATTTTATTGAGGCATCTGATTGGTCAGTTTAGAACTGTAATAACTTGTAAAGAAAAGATATCATAAAAAAATTGGTTTAGCAAGAGCGTGTTAAAAAGAAGTACCAGAGAGAGAATAGTTGTTAACAGAAATGTATTGACTTAGTAATAGCTGTTTATTTCCCAAAAGAAGTCTATGGGATGTTGGTTTTCTGGGACCAGTGGGTACTTCCTCTGTGGAACACCAGGGGAGGAACCAACCAGTTTGATTATCATCTAACTTACCGCTGGAGGGCTGAACAGCTCACTCAGATGAGTGAAGCTGGACAGAAAGCGAGTCAGAGGCGTCTCCATGGGTTCAAGCAGGATGATGGAGGATGCCAGCGTTATCTTCTTTAGCAACTTCTTCCGTGACGCTGCAGATAAAGATCATTTTGACACATTTTGCTTTTAGATTTTTAACACTTCCTTTGCATTTCATACCTGGTGGAAGGTACTTTTGGAGAATCTGGGACGCCTCTGTTCGATCATTTCGGTGAAAGTGCGAGGTTTCCAGAGCTCTGATGGTGAGGGGACAGTGCGACGCTGGTGAGTAGAGAGGGTACGACTTCTGACCCTCTTCGATGGTAAACCCCATCACTTCTACGCGGCCATAGAGACAAGTCAAGAAGCACTTTCCTCTGAAACATAGGGTCTAAAAAATAAAATCACAATGTAAATCACAACAACTTTATAAGTAATCCTGTTGGGATGCTACACCTACTTGATCCTGCTGCATGGTCAGCATGGCATGGTTCTGTCGGTCATCTCTCTGCGCACAGTGATGGAGAGCCTCTCCTTCCAGTCTACCAAACTTGAGATCCCACGACTCCCCTGTTGTCTGCAATCCGTTTTTGTGAATCATCTGGGAATATTCCTTCAAGTCCTGCAGGTCTTCTCCCTCATTCTCCAAAGTGAACATCGAGCTTCCATTAGTCTGAGGGTTCGATTTCTTGACTCCAGACTCTGAGGGTTTGATCTTGTGGTCAGAGACAGTTTTTGCTTTGTTTTTCAGCCTCTTCACAGATGGCTTTTTCTTGGCAGAGACCTGATGCTCCTTTATCACCCCGACCATGACGGGGCTGGAGTTGAGATCAGAGGACTTGATGGAGGGTCTACATCTTTTGCTCCTCACATCTTTCCACTTCTGAGATTTCCCTTTGACCTGTACGTGTTTGTTAACCTTCATGATCCCCTGATCAAAAATGCGGATGAGAGCGAAACAAAAAGGAGGGGAAGTCTGAAAAGAAAAAGGCAACAAGGGTCTGAATGAGTTCGAACTAGTTAATGCCACACTCAAGTAGCTATGAAAACTGAAAAAGTAAAACAAAAGCAACTTTTGCTTGTCACGAAACAGCTAATTATTACACCATTTACGACAAAACTACAGTGAAACTGCAATTGTAATCGACTTGCGTCCCAATACATGTTTTCCTTGTGTTAGCATTAGCTGCTAGCTAACGTATTTCAGACTGATGGAAAAAGCTTACCCCTTAGAAAGAAAAACCGACGCGGAGCGTTAATGAGCTCCCTTTGCCGCCGTATCAGCCAGGCTGCGAAAATTAACTATGAACTCAACTCAAAGAAGCTGCTCATTTGTGCAAGCAATGCTACTAGCATGCTAACATACGCGTGTGAACCAACGGGCTTTTGGTGGGTTTGGATCAATCTAACGGAGGCCGGGATGTGATTGGCTGTCACGTTGTTAGGCAACGAATATCCACCAGGTAATAATTTTCTCCCCTTTTCATTAATAATTTAAAAATCGTATGAAGAAAAAAATAGAACAAAAAAAACATTTTTATTGATTACAATACACATCCTACGCATTTGTATGTGTTGTTTCAAATAATGATTTCTTAACTTTGGTTAATGTCTTCCACTAATTAATAGAAATATCTATAATCTTATTTATCATATCTTAAAGTTTTATTTATTTAGTATGGCTTAACACATTGTTTAAAAAAATCCTAAAAAGAATAACCTGTTCGCGGCTGGTCCAATCTTTCCAGATATCTCCTAAAAATGGCCGACAGCAACTTTCCAGGAGTGTTTTTGTTTTTGTAATGGGACGCATTCGATTTTTCTGAAACAACCATGGAGGGAAAAAAGGTATAGCATAATCAAAAATACATTAACCAAAATATAAACATAAATATTTATTCAGTGCTGTAGTCAGACGTTATTTTTGAAAAGTAACGTTAACGTTAATTTTGGGACAACAACAACCTTTCCCGGAGTTAAATATGACTAGCGTCACATCCTCTTCCTTTTTTGCTGCTTTTGGGGCCTGGATAAAACGAAAACAATACGGATGGCGTTACACTTTTGTGTTTAAAATTGATATGTGCTTGGCAGCTTGACTGGACGCGGTTCGTCTGAAGGTTCTAGTTAAATAGCTGTCCCGCAGACCTTCTGATGGGGTGCAGCTTTCCGGGCGCGGCTGGCTAAGGGAGCGTCTTTAAAGATCCACGCACGGAAATAAACGTGAAGGTGCGTAGCTGGGAAGCTGCAGAAAAGCTCACGAAAATATCAGGACCCAACCGTTCACTGCTGAAAATCTCTATATATCCTGTTGTTAACATTGCTTTTAAAACATAAGTTTTTTTTTTCAATACATTGACTTTAATGAAGTAAATGAAATTGTCTTATAAATATTAGGGAGCGGCTACTTTTTTATTTATCATTGCCAAATATGGCAAATAAATGTGGGCAAAATACTTTTCTAAATGTTTATGTAATCTAAAATAAAGTTGTTGGTTTAAACAGTTTTTTGTGGAGTTTCACAGTGAGTGGAGTTTCACAGTACAAAACAAAAGTCAATGTAATTTCTTTTTACATAATTTAAGGGTTAGTGTAATGGGGGGCCTGTAAAATAAAAGTGAACTTCCTGTGTGAAAACAGTTTGCTCATGTAAACAGGAATGCGCCCCATCAAAATCGGAATTTAATTCATCACTTGAGTACTGTTTTATTAGGATTGAAATATTTTTTTCTTAAACATGTAGTAATTTGATCAAATTTATAGCAATTCTCCTCAATAATTCAGCTTAAAATACCGCAACAACAAAATAAATTCAAATAATAATAATAAATAGGTCTTTACACCCAAAACTCAAAGTAATACTTTCTACTATCACTTAAGTAACAAACACGGAAATACTCAGCCGAGTTAATGAGTTATCAAGGGATATATAGATCGTACTGCTTTTGTTTTAGTAATAAGATTATTATGAGGCATTGCATTATCATAAAATCAACAGAAATGAATAGGCTGTATTAGCCAGACGCATAAAGTTGTTCCACAGTATGTTAAAAACCAGCAGCCTTGATTGAATAAGTTGATTGCAAAGTTTCTTTTAAAACATTTTTGAGAAAAAAAAAGATTGAAATACGTTTTTACGTTTTTTATAAATTCCAAGCTGGTATAAGAATCAAAAAATAATATTTTTAAATGACATAAGTGATTTTTTTTTTTAATGTTCTACTTTTTTGTACTAAATGACTAATAACTGACCTGCTGTTTATGTGGTTGCAGTGCAACTGGACAAATGCCTGCTGCAGAGAACACTCATGCGAGGCGGGTTCTGACCTCTCTCAACCAGCAGAGGGCGACAGGGAGGTTTTGTGATGCAGTGCTGAATGTGGGAGAAGGAGAGCTGTACCTGGCCCACCACAGCGTCCTGGCCTGCTTTAGTGAGCTCTTTAAGCCGTCTGACAACCCCACGTCTCTGTCCATCGAGGTGCCTCTCAATGGTTGCCCTGGGGATGGGCTGCAGCTGCTCCTCAACTTCATCTACACTGGAACCCTGAAGCTGGACCATGACAACCTGGAGAAGGTGCAGCAGGCGGCCTCCAGCCTACATGTTCCTGAAGTTCTTGTGCTCTGCCGACAGTTCAGGGAAAGTTCGGTGGATCTCGTAAAGCGAAGAAGAGGCAGACCTAGAAAGAGTGCATCTGAAACATCAAAGGCATTAAAGGAGGACTTGTTGCCTTCAGCCTCAGAAGATTTGTCCAACTTGGATTCTGTCAGTTTGGCTACAGAAACTCGTGCCACCACAACCCGTTCGGGTCGAGTGGTGAAAGGCCCCAAGCGACTAGTGTCTGATGGGACCCCCGACTCTGAGCACACAATGGTTATGGTCACTGCTGTGGAGGAAGAGGCTGCAGAGAACCTGCATCCAGCAGCCGCTGAAACTCAGGTAGAGAAAGCATTTGAAAAGAAAAATATCACACGGTTTAGAAAATGTAAGTATTTTATTCCCCATGGTTTGACTCTGTGCAAAGGAAGTGGTGCTGCAGTTTGACATGCACAGAAACGATGAAGACGACAACGATGTGGAGGGCTTTGAATGTGTCACCGTAGACACGGATGAGGAGTACGTACCTGTCAGTGAGCCCACTTCCTCCACTCAATCGGTGACAAAGAATCCCAAAGTGGAGAGCAAAACGAGTGTTGATGCTGTGGAGGACGATTCCAGAACGGACTCTGTGTCATGTGCCACGTGCCACAAATCCTTCAAGAGCAAATACTACCTGAAGGTCCACAACAGGTATTGGGTGTCTTTGGTTTGGTAGAGCTGTACAGAACTGTCACTGATGCTGTTGCTCTTCTTCAGGCGGCATACCGGAGAAAAGCCCTTCACTTGTCTGAAATGTGACAAGAAATACTTAAGGAAGGAGAATCTTTTCCTCCACGAGACCCGTGGTTGTTCCATAAAGCAGGTACGTGAGGAGAAATGCATGCTTGAGCTGCTTCTGTGGCCTGGAGTCCTCAGGGATGTTCTCCTGTGGTTCCAGAAACACTCCTGTCTGGTGTGCCCTTCCACCTTCGACACCAAGGCGGAGCTATGCTCACATATCGTTTCCCACACAGGACAAATGCCATACAGGGTATGGTTTGCTTTAACAGTCATGAATGCACTTTACATTAATGCAGAATTTTAAAAAAGAGTTTTGACTTTATGTGTTACAGTGTTTGACATGTCAGGAACAGTTCATGTACAAGAATGCCCTGACCATGCACATGATGAAGGCCCACGGTCATCCCAAACCTCATGAAGTGAGTACAACAAAGCACACAGACTTTTACTTTTAGTCTTTTGTATTTATGATGACATTAGAGAACTTTCTCTTCTTTTCAAGTAGGAGAACTTGAAGAATCAGCAACTGATAAATACTTTTTGCGTCATCGAATGAGGATTCTGGTGTGGACCAAACTTTCAAACATTCCCCAAGGTTTACTTTGCAAGTGAACCCTGGAGTGGTTTACAACAGTGTAACTGCAAACAGACTATTCTGCAAAACAAAGAAATAAAATAACAAAAGTCTGATGTGTTTTGTGAAAAAAAGTTTCAAAACATAAATCTACCCTATTTTCCACACAATAAGGTGCACTTAATCAAAAGGTGTAATTTTAACGATGCACACCTTATAATCTGGAGCACCTTGTATATTGATTATTTCTGGTTGTGCTTACAGACGACAAAGTGATTTTGAGAGGTACACAGCACTCTGTCAAAATGTCAGTCTGTTTTTTTTTGACGAGTTGCAAACGAGGTTGGCTGTTTTATTGTAAATACGCTAACTCGGCTAATGTGTAGTGTTTTCAGTTAGCATAACCGCAGTAACGTTTGTTTTAGTGGTATTTAGTGGTCTTTTTACGTGTTGCAAACAAGGTAGGGAGTGAAGCGGCTAACATGTGCTGTCAGATTTTGTCTTCTCACGTGTTTCTAATAAGTTTTGGAGTTAGCGTAGTAACGGAGAAACCTTTGTTTTAGTGGTACCCGAGATTTTCTGTTGCAAAAAAGGTTGAGAGTTACAGGTATTGTAAATACACTAATGCAGCGTGTTACAAACAACTTCTAGAACTGTGGACGCAGGTAATACTGACTGACAGATCTATCTCTCACTCTTTTGTCTTGCTTAATGCACCATATAGTTCGATGCGCCTTATATATGACATAAGTTTGAAAATAGACCACTCAGTGATGATGCACTTTATAATTACATGCACCCTCCAGTGCTGGAAATACAGTAAGCGCAAATACAAAAAAAAGTGTGACGTGTACAATAACTAAGAAAGATTAATGCACTTCACATTTAAATGAAAAAATACATGCACGGCAAAACACAGTTTTGCTAAATACAGTATACGTTTTTGTGGGGCTTATTTTGAGCAATGGCATGCTAGAACATAGAATTTTTTTTTTTTGTTGAAGTTGAGACAAAAGAGATTTTTTGGAAATTAAGAGCCTGAAAATAGACCTGTATTATAGTACCCTCCCCACCAAAATTGACGGTGGGAACAGGAAGTTGGATAACATTCTCCGTACATTAGGCCTTAGTCACAAGCACCCGTTCAGGGGTGGACCCATACAGGTGCTGCAGGATTTTGAGTTGTCTGGGCCCATGGAGGCTTATAGAGAGAAACAGCTGCATCTTAAAGGGAGTGCAGGTGTGTCTCTCAGGTCTTTTGAGGCTTGTATGATCACCTTTAGAGCATACGAGTATAGTGATTGATTGATTTTTGTTTGTGAAAATGGAACGGAAGTGTTTTTAAGTATATTGTGAAGTATTTGTAAGGTTATTGTATCTTGTACACACTTATAACGTACAGGTGATGCTGTTGTACGGTGTCTTTACGTCGCTTTCTAGTCATTAGTAATATGCAAGTACTGACGTCTTCTGACTACGCACAAATGCCATACTAGTGAGGTGCTCTTGTGATACATCAGTGACCGTAGGATCCCTACACAAACTACAGCCTGATTGACTAATTTCCTCATTTATAACCGTCACGTTGCACCTGAGGAGCATAGAATTTTCTCTTGAAACGCATTAACGGGGCCCTTATACAGTCCACAGAATTTGGTGGCCATTAAAAAATTAAATCGAATGATTTTGTGTAGGGTACGTGCATGTCCCATATAGGTTTGCCCATTTTTTACCTGCAGACAGTCTTTAAGGGCAGTTGTGACTAAGGCTTTAGCTAATCCAAACAGTATAGTTTGGCTAGCAAACGCTGCAATGTTTTTTTGTCTGAGACAGCACCAGTCAGAACAGGTGGAGAGTTTTGGAAACCTCTGTAAGCTGAAAGCTTTTAACTTTGAATGGTTTTTAGTGTTCGCAGTGCCCCAAAACCTTCTTGACCCGGACTGTATTGAGGGTGCACGAGGCGACCAGACATCGAGGCGAAAAGCCTTTTGTGTGTGAGGAGTGCGGCCACCGTGCATCCAGTCGAAACGGCCTGCAGATGCACATCAAAGCCATTCACAGGTAGAGTTTTACCACTTGTTCACAGAAGAGAGACATTCATTAAATTTCAAGAAAATGTCATCTAATCATCGCCTATGGTGTCTGTCCTGCTTCTTAAGAAATGAGCGACCCTTCGTGTGCAACCTGTGTGGCCATGCGTTTTCCCAGAAGAATAACCTCAACATGCATCTACGAATCCACAGCGGCGAAAGGCCTTACCAGTGTCATCTGTGTGGAAAGACCTTCAGGACACAGGGTTTGTAATGTGAAAACAGATGTAAACCCTATGGTGACACCACTTTGTCCATTTGTTAATGAAACTTCACACTTATATAAGAATATCCATACAGAGGCTCTCAAGTTCAAATCAAGCATCAGGATTAAAGTGGATAGGTTTGACCTATAGGCTCTGATGTTGCTTGTGTTTCCTAACCCTTGTTCTCCAGGTTGGCTTTCCTGCATGTTTCCAGTGTTATTCTGCTCAAACATGTCTGACTTAATCCATCATCAGCTTCTGTAGAAACCTGAAAAGAACAATCATTACAGCCAGTGGGGTTTAAGCAGAGTAGGTCGGAAAACATGTTGGACCCTGTGGTTTGGAAACATTTAATCTTTACTTTTGGGCATTTTTAAAAATCTTGTCTCCAGTTCCACATGTTGTAACCATCCATCTCATCTCTTCGAAGCGTTAATTAACTAATTCCCTCTTTTTTTGGCAGTTATAGCTAAGCTGCAACATCAAGTCTGTGTAGATCCCTATACACACGCCTAATGCCAGTATCATTCATACTTGCATTCTTTCTCTTTATTACATCCCCAAGACTTAAGTTTGATGGTTGTATGGGGCGACCACAGTGCAGAGGTAGAATGATCAACCTTCTCGCCCATTTGTCAAAATGTTTCTGGAAAAGACATTGAATCCTACATTGCCTCTGGTGGAAACTTGGAGCCAGTGTTTGGTAGAAGAGCCGCCATCAGTGTGTGAATGTGTGTTTGAATGGGTGAATGAGACTGTGACTGTAAAGCACTTTGGGCCTCCTGAGAAGGGAGTAAAATGCTACATAAAATCACTATTCAGTGCACTTTATGATGTTCGCCATTTTGTCAGGGTCTCCAAATCTACATTTCAAAAATCCAGTCCCCTGGAAATTTTTCAATCTTAGAAGCCAGTGTGCATCGATGCTCACTAGATTGACTAATATAGACTAAAATGCATTGCGTTTAAAATGTAGTTTTATGTAAAAAAATTATTACAATTTTAGCTTTTATAAACCATCCAAGTTTTTATCATTAGCACACAGTGGATTTATAAAAAGTCTTCATAAAATGTCCATATTTATTTGTTTTTCACTTTGGCAAATGGGTAACGTCATATTTGCAGTAAAAAAAAAAAAAAAAAAAGGTGAACATGTGTTCAATTTGTTCTAAAATCCAGGACACTAGATAGTCCCGCACCATATAGCCTTTTTGTGGTTAGGGCCTAGGGATGTATATCCAACACAGCAATAGTTTTTTTTAATTATTTTTTTTACTGTTGCTGGAGCTGACGTAGCAGTAAGCGAACAAGTGTGAAGCGCATGCTTGCATCTAATTGCTGATGTCTGAGCTTCCAAATTTTGTATACCCAGTCTCTGCTCACTTCTCAGGATTTCAAGAGGTATTAGTGAAATATATTGAAGGCCATTGCGCCATTGTAGCATCATACACACTAAGACGTTACACTAACGCTACACAGAGATTAGCTACGGCAACTGAAGGAGCAGAGTAGCTAGAAAATAGGAGCAAAACATTTACAATAGTGAATAAAGAAGTAATAAAGAAGAAATGGAATAATAAAAAAGATTTCCCAGAGTTTTCACTGTCAGCATGAGTTCGTGAAACGTAAACTTTAGCTGTTGGTTTCATTGACTATTTTGGCAAATTTCAGCATACCGTAACATGTTTATTCCCTCTGTCTACTACACCACCCCCACTGCTGTATTTGGGAAAGGTAGCGGGGAAACAAATCTCCCATCATATGAGTGAATAAGAAGTAGAATTATTAGCAAAGCTGTTGGAAAGTATTTCTCTGAGATGGGTCAGATTTGACGGATGTTATTGTCATTAAATTTGAGCTTTTTTTTTTAAACCCTAGAATGATTGTATGCTGGGAATGTTGTCTTCCTAATTTCCTGGATTTATATTGTGTTTTATCATCATTTTGATGCTAAATTTGGTTGACTCTGTTTTCTCTGCTAATATGCAACACCAGCCAGCTTGGACAAACACAATCGGACTCACACAGGCGAGCGTCCCTTCACCTGCGACGTGTGCGAGAAGCGCTTCACTGAGAAAGGCGCCCTCCTTCGCCACAAAGCCAGCAAGCACGAGGAGGGCCGTCCCCACTGCTGCCACATCTGTGGGAAAACCTTTAAAGGTGAGATGTAGGCACGCTCACCTGGTCTCAAACAGTTTTCTGTTGGCACAGAAGGACTGTTTTTTGTTTTTTTCTTTTTTCCAGCAAAGGAGCAGATGCGGGTCCACCTGCGACGTCACAAAGGGGTCAGGAACTTTGAATGCATCGATTGTGGCTACAAGTTCACTCGGCAGGTTAGTGCAAACACAACACTTCTGAAAAATTTGCTAAAATGTACAAAATACCACGTGGTTATTTTAACATGTTTCCTTACAATTTAAAAATATTGTTAAATTAAAAAATACAAGTATCTTCAGAACTGGAGTGAGTGACGACTACTCCCTGGCGTTCCAAACAGAAAGTACCCACTGAGCCCAGAAGCCAAAATTCCATAGACTTCTACTGACAAATAATCAGCCATAACTCAATCATTCTACCAATCAGAATAACCATTCTGGCTTTGACACCTTTTTAATATGTTTTTGCTAACCCTATTTTTATTCATGATGTTTTTGTTTGTTATTTAAGTTATAAACTAGCCAATCAGATGCCTCAAAAATATGTGATCTCACGTCGATCCTTCCAGAAGTCTGAATGACAGATTCTATCAATCCCATTCTTAGAAGGGGTGTGGCCCTCCAACAAGCTCACTCCTGATTGGCGAGAGTGGTAGTCAGAGACATGTTGACGCAGACCAACTCAGGCCAATCATGCTTACTGACATTGGTTTGTTCCAACGTGGCAAAGTTCCTTACAGCAAAAAAATGATGACATTTCATTGGAGACTGAAGTAAGCCATTTTCTATGGATGATGTCACACTCTCACAGTCCAGTTCTCATTTACAGTCAATGAGGAAAATTTTTTTCTTCAAAACAGTTTGTTTCTTAGTATGAGGAGTTTGTAAAGATGTTATAAAAACAGCTTCTATCGCAGGAATCACCCATCTCCTCTGTCTTCTACTCCAGGCTCACCTGAGACGCCACAGCCAAATTCACAAACGCACAGAGAACTACAACCCGCGGCAGAGGAAGCTGAGGAATGTCATCATCCAGGATGAGGGAGATGCTGAAAATCCTGGGGAGGCTCCAAATGTTGTCGATGCCTCCTCGGAGACGGCTGTCGCCCATGACTCCACAGACCTACTGTCAGATCTCGCCTCCATACGTATTGTGACAGTGGAATAGTGTGGGTAACCAGAAAAAAAGAGAGAGATTGCTGACGTTTAGACTAAAATTTTAAAATGAACTGCACACTAATGAAAGATCCTGCATGAAATGTAATCAATGTACTTACAGCAGAGTATTAAAGTTCAACATTCTTCATCATCTTGAACTTTTTGAATAAGTTATTAAATTTAAAGTAGTAAATCCCATAACATTACACTGTCAAATGCTTTAAAGTCCCACTTCAATCATCTTTTCATCTATTGTAAAAGTGTTCCCATTGGTCTTAATTATGAATATACTGTTTTTTAGGCAACATAAAAAAACGTTTGGACGTAGTTTCCTCCATCATAAAAGAAATGCTACAACATTCCAAAAACACAATTTTCATTGGAGTGAATCTTTTGCAGATTATTTTGTTGTAAAAATCAATTTTGTTGTGACCAAGTACAAAAAAGGCATATTAGAACCATGAATCTTACAGAATTCACAACCAAATAATTAATTAAAATGAATTTTTTTGTGCGACTTCAACAAATGAATAGCATAAAAGGTGAATTGACTATTTTCCAGGGTTGTAAAGGTTAGTCGACTTCTATTCCTACAATACAACCAGACTGATCTGTCTGAAAGAAGTTGTTAAGAGAACTGAATCGACCTATGCTACCGCATATCTTCCAATAATAGCGGGTCTCTAATAGACGCTGGTCTCCAGTAAAAGCCGGGTCTAACATGTGTTAGTTGTAATGGACGGCGGTCCCTAATAGTGGCCGGGCTCCTTTAAGACCCCCCACCCCCCTGCCCGCGTGCTTACTACTGAGGCAGGGGCTGGGTGTCTGTGGCATTCAGTCAGTGTTGCACGCCACATTCTGGTGAGGAGTCTAAACCACATTTTGGGATGAATCCTAAACATATCAGAGAATGGTGCAAGCAGATGGATAAAGGACCAAGACGGCTGCAGGAAGAAGAGGAGCAAACCCATTTCCTGGTGTCTATAGTGGATCAATCCCTGGATTCTCCTGAACTTCATTCATTTTCTTACACCACTGGATCCCTTTCGGAGCAGCGAGATTTCTGGAGCACATCCAGTCTGCTGCTGTTGGACTAAGGCGGTACACTTCAGAGCTGCAGCTCTCTATGCAGCTACTGGGGAGGAGCTGGCAGATAGAGATTTGAAATGAGAAGAGAGCAACCACTCAGTCCAGCTCTCTATATACAGTCAATGTTTTGCACGCACATGAAAAGGCCTGCATTTGGATTTCTTGTTCTTTTCCTACTTTTATTGTGTTGAATAATTGAATGATCTGGCTTGCTAGATACTGCAGTGTCACACATTGCAAAAAAGGTCATCTCAGCTGAAGGGTCTGAAGGGACAGGTGAGTAAAACAAGCCGTAGAACAAAGTGTTGGTGGGGATCAGACGTGCAGAGTCTGGACTGATGTAAGCAGTGGTGACAGCGTGGACACCTGTCCCCTTAGGGAGCAAACTTCAGCTGGGATGTGCCCCTCATAGGTGAGACGCTGCTTTTGTTTTATTTTGATGTTGCTGTATTTAGTTGTTCTGTGTCTAATCTTGTGGTGTGTACCGGTAACAGCAACTGAACCCAAAAACATCAACTGTCTGAATGTGACTGAACAACCTGCTGTGCTTCACAGTAAACGAAGAAGCTCTGATGGTGAATGGATGCCAGCAGAGAACCAAGGGCATCCCAGATGAGTCTGAACTTGTGGATCAGGGTGCAGATTCCAGATGGATGTGTTTTCAATAGGTAACCACAAGAGGGCGACATAAGCCCTGAAATGACTTTCAACATAAAGCAATGACTGATCCACTCCAATGAAAATCATGTTTTGGTGTTTTGATCCTGTTTTTGGGACATTCTTTGAATGTTGGAGGACAGTCATCCATCTATTTTATGATCCTGCTGTTCCCCTTTCAGGGTTACGGTGCTGCCAGAGCCTAACCTGGTAAAGGTGAGGTACATCCTGGGCAAGTCGCCAGCTTGTTGCAGGGCTATGATGAAGAGCAGAAAGAAAATTCAGCTGAAAATTGCATCATTGAATATGCACTGTCCCAGAGAAATAAATACAATTGAAATGGAAGAGAACTTTTAAAGGCAACAATAAACACAAAACACACAGATGATTTGTGATTCCTGTACTTCTGAGTTCCTTTTGTTGCATAAATACAAATGTCTATCTGATGTTTTTGCATAAAAACCAAAATGATTATCATTAAAGAAAATACAATGATAAAATATTTTAACTAAAATTTGTTTTTAATGATAAAGTTATCTGAGTGATGTTCATTTCAATGACTACAACCATAAATAAATAAGAATATTTTTTATTTTTTTCACCAGTGATTCACTATTTGTAAAAAAAAAAGTTACAAAACGCAATTTCCTTCATTTAGCGCCAGTCATTTCTGTTCAGCATCACACGAACTACAAGAACTGTCAGGACACCGTTTCCCACAATGCATTGCTTTGTAGCTAATAATTATTATGGACAATTTTCAAGATTTTAGATTGAAACAAATTTCAAAGACATTTCACAGCCTCTTGCTTTTTGGAGAAAAAAAATAGATTCCATTTATAGTTTGGCCTCCTCCAGAAATGAACAAAACTTTGGAATTTTTTTTGCACTTGTGGATGTAAAATTTAGCAAGAAAGACTAATAAATTGATGAAAAATTTACACTGCATTGTCTTATGCTGCTCAAAACCAGTGTTGTGACTTGGTGTAATGTGTTGAGGATTTTTGGTGTTGCAAGGTTAATTTTTTCGTGTTGTGTTAATTTTTTTGTGATGTGTTTTGACCTTTCTGGGCCACCGTAGATTAAAGACCCAGTCTTTCAGTTTTCAGGTGAATCTCACTAATACTTTTTAATAATCCTCCTAAAATCAATATTCCAGGTGGTTTGGGTTCCTCACTTATGACAAAGATTCCCTATGGAAGTCCCAGAAACGCTGGTTCCAGTTTTCAGACGTTTTATTATTATTAATTTTTTTTTTTAGGTGAAACTGAACCTTGAAGTGAAAATAGTTGCACACTTTTTAAATTCGAATATGCCGCCTGTTTTGAAAGGCAGAGAACCATCTCATTTCCTTTCTTGTTTTAGTTTTTATTCATTTTACCTGTTTTCACTGGTGATTTGCTCCATTCAAGTCCAACCTCATTCGGTAACTTCAATGCAAAAGCTCTAACACAGACAACAGCTTCTTCGACTTCCTTCATCGGCCACGTAAGAGGCAGACGGTGGGGGCTGGGTGTCTGTGGCATTCAGTCAGTGTAGCACGGCACAGTCTGGTGACGAATCTGAACCACATTTTGGGATGAATCCTAAACATATCAGAGAATGGTGCAAGCAGATGGATAAAGGACCAAGACGGCTGCAGGAAGAAAAGGAGCAAACCGATTTGCAAGTGAGATTTCCGCAGCTCGTCCACTCTGCTGCTGTTGGACTAAGGCGGTACACTTCAGAGCTGCAGCTCTCTATGCAGCTACCGGGGAGGAGCTGGCACACAGACAGAGAGCCAACGATGGGCCGGGATGGGAAAGCAGTCTGCTCGGGCCTCCTGAACTTAAGCTTCATCCATACTTCAAAAAAGGTACCCTCATTTTATTCTTTGGGTTCATGTGGGACAGAAAGCAGTCAAACTCCGTAAGAGAGAGAAGAAGCAGCAGGAAGCAGCCGTTCATACAAGATGGACAGAAGGTCTGGGCAGCTTGTAGGATATTTTAAATGTTTTCATGAACCTAAACTTTAAGGCATGATCACTGATGTTTTTGTAGAGCTTTTCAAAATAAATCAACCAGATCTCTTAACATCATCCATGTCTTTCGTGCATAGTAAATGAGATAAACACAGACATCGCTCCGTGTAGCTAACATGCTAAAAACATTAGCTGCTAGCTCCGGGTAGCTAACATGCAAAAAACATTAGCTGCTAGCTCCGTGTAGCTAACATGCTAAAAACATTTCTTGTGTCCGAATTCCTGACCTAACCCCCAAGTACTAAAAAAACTATATAGTGCTGGACTATGTAGTGCCCTGGATCTTAAAAACAATTCCGACACCATTCTCACTACTTTTCGATTCTTCTTCGGGTGTTTAAATGGCGGTGGACAAACAACAGAATGGTTGCATTACCGCCACCACCTGGTCTGGAGACGAACTACTTTTATAATCCAATTATCATGCCGCCGGTTTGCAGAAGTAAAAACCTAATAAATGTAAAAAAATTACAAAGACTATTTATGAATTTACTGTGTACTGATGATAAAAACAACCTGGCTGATTTATAAAAAAAATAAAATTGCATACGTTTTTATGAAGAAACTACCTGTTTTTTCTCAGAAATTAACTGATAAATAACTAGTCCATTGCAATGTTTATTTTTATTTTCGCACAGTTGAGCCATTTACAGGCTCGTGCGAAGCAGCACTTTTTCTGTACTTCTTTCCTGTACTTTACTGAAAATGCCTTCCAATATTAATCTTTCCATGTTCCTGTTGGCAATAATTCAACTGTTTTTACTTAGATCAAACTGAAAACGAGCTGAAATGAAGCACAGAGGTAACGTCTGAGGTTACTTTGCTCAGGGTTACACCAACTGCTGGGCAGGAGTTTGACAATCTTTTCCAACATTGGATTTTGATTTGATTCTGATTATTATATTTTACAATTACCTGTAACACTCTTATGAATTCAGAGAAAATGTAGTGTTTATTCTTTCTAGTCAAACCATATCAGCCTTCAACACAAAGTGTTTTAAATCATTTTATTTACCAAAAGATTTACAGCACACATGTTTTAAATAAAAATACTTACTTTCATATTTAAAAATGAATATGAAAATTCAAAAACCCAAACAAATAAATACCATGAGATTTTCCAGCATTCATAAATGCGTTCTAAAATAAATGTAAGCCATCATAATAAACAAACATTCCAAAAATAAATTCCTAATTTCACAAATAAAATGATTACATTTTACAGGGTCTTCCACGTCTCTCCTGCTTTGCCAACATAAAGGTGCTTGTCCTGGCCCTCTATGCTTATGGTCAGTCTGACACCAGACTGGATTTTGGGTTGACCCACTGGATCATGGGGCGTCTGGTGGAGCAGCTCTGGGGTGGGTGCAGGAGACTGAGGTCCTGGTGTTCCTTTCCTGGCTGGCGTCTGGCACATCTTACCGTGTATTAGGCAGGACCTTTGACATGCCTCGCTCCGCTGTGAGTGACATTGTCCACAGAACAGCAGACCACATCCTCCAGCTGATGCGCAGCGTCCTGCTGGTCCCCAGCCTGGATGAACTGCCATTAGTCGCTGCTGGTTTCGAGCACCTCAATGGGTCTGCTGCCTTCCAAAAGGTCGTGGGGAGCATCGACGGCTGCCACATAAGAGTAAAGGCCTCAAAAGAAAATGCAGCTCGTTATTTTAACAGGAAGCTTTTCTATTCAATTCAAATGTAGGCTGTATGTGACTCTAATGCCACATTTGAGATATTTTTGGTGGGTGTCCAAATTCAGTCCATGATTCACGGGTTCAGCTCAAGTTTTATCAAACAACCACCTGAAGGATTCATCGTTGTGGGTGACAGTGGGTATCCCTGCATTGTGCATCCCATCACGCTGATGACACCCTACAGGGAACCTGTGAGGAATGCGTTTGAGGTCTGTTACAGCCGACACCACGCCAGGGCACGCTCTGTGGTGGAGAGAGCCTTTGAGATGATGAAGACAAGATGACAAGACAAGATGGAGAGCAATATTTCTAGAGACGTTGGAAGTAAAACCAACCTTTGCAGTTACAATAATTCAGCTCCATCCTGCACCATCATTGATGATCAGTGCTTCAGTGAAGGGGTCTGCTTGGAGCCCACAGATGTTGAGCCACAGCAGGAGGACAACACCAGGAACCAGCAGGATGAGCAAAGTGGCGTCCGTCTGCGTAGACAAATCTCTGTTCTCCTGTCAGCTCCAACTGTCAGATGAATGGCTCTTCAGGACAGATTGACGTTCACAGCCAGTGCTAATCAGAACAGAACCCAATATTCTCATAATTTCTATAAATCCTGAAATGTTCATCTGTTATTCTCTGCATATTGTGATCAAATTGTACGCAAAATGAACCCATTAACCATCATCATTCTGTCTGTGATCGAATAAACGCCGGCCTCCAATAGACGCTGGTCTCTATAAACACAGGGTCGGTCGACAAAAATATCATAAGAAAGGATTAGCGAGAACATTTTATTAAGATGTAGCAGAGAAAGAAGAGTGGTTATTCTGACATAAAATAACTGAGTAATGGCTGTTTATGTTTTCAGTGGAAGTCTATGGATTTCAGCTTTTTGGGACTAGCGGGTACTTCCTGTTTGAAATGAGAAGAGAGCAACCACTCAGTCCAGCTCTCTGTATACAGTCAGTGGGTCAGTTACAATAGGTTAAAGGTGAACGACATTGAAAGAAGTGTCATGTGCACCAAACATATGATAACCCTTTTTTTTAAACACTGAAATAAATTAAATCAAATACATGAAGAATTGTCAGCTTTTATTTTGCCACAAAGAACAAAACCGACCAAGAAACTCAAAATACCAGGTTTTCACGTTTGAAGCTTTTCTGTGAAAGACATTTTGTAACTGTTGCTTAAAATAAAAAGAATCAAACAAAAATTCTCTGTTTAGTTTAAAAAATAAAAAAGTAACTAAAACATGAATAAAATAACTCAAACATTTAATGTAATCAATAACTTTGCCAGGTGCAGTGCCCCTCCCTACCTGAAGCTGCGCTGTCTAAGTTAGGGGTGACATTGTCGCCTCTGTTCGTGCTTCTTTACCATGGACATATATTGGTAGACGCCTCATGGGCTGTCGCCACCTTTTGGAGGTGACGTCTCGATGCGCCGCCGTCTTGAAGGGGTCTAAGTGCGCCTCCAGTGCTATTGTTTCTAATGAGGAAGGTGTATTTTTAGCTTAAAAAAAACCCGTCTTTTTTAAACTTAATGTTCCTGTTGTTTTTGACACGTTTTGAGATATAATGGTAATGTTGTTAAATAATAGTTCAGCCATGCATCATTTGCCCATGAAAATGAGATGGCTTTATGTGGAGTTTGTGAATGTCAGACCTGTTTTGTAAAAGGTACAGACAGAGATATCATTCAAAATAGAGGAAAAAAAGAGACATTTTTTAAAAGTTATATTGACACAGAGGAGCGCGGTTTTTCATCCTATTTGACCATATAAAAGTTGTCTTTAGGCTGTACATTTGCATGAAGGATGGATGCAAAGGGGAAGACGGGGCTGCAGGCAGAAAGTTTCTTTAAAACTTGTGCTCTTTTCAGGTTTTTAATGTTGTATAAATGATGGAATCATGACGAAAACTTGTTCTTAAAAGGTAGGCTGATATCAATGTTGCAGCAGGATGGTTCTTGAGTTTTATGTCACGAATTGAATATTTATGATAACGTAACAAGGTGTTCCAGAAGGAGATGGCAAACGGCTGGAAAGACCTCCTGAAGCTTTGCTTTCCAGCAGATCAGAAGACGAGCATGATTGAGTTCCATTGAGTTCTGTCCAGGATATCTTCAAGTGCAGCATTGTTTGGAAATGAATCAAGATGCACACGTGTTTAATGTCAGCTTCATCTGCAGCTGGGTGCCTCTTGTCTTTGTGGTTTTTCTTCCTCCTTCAAAGCAATAAAAGCATTAACAGCCGATGGCTTTTTATTCAATGTGTAATTCATATTGAGATAAATCCACTGTGCCGGCTCGGGAAAGTAGTTTAGAGTTGAAACGTTTTTACTTTCATTGATCAAAACATTAAGAGTCGGCTGAACAAACGATTACATTTGGTCTAGTGTTAACACAGCAACCATTAATTTCTCCTGAACTGAAAATTGTTTTCCCTTGCTCAATTGAGGTTTATACTTGATTGCAATTCGGCAATTATTGTAACACCACAGAAGAAAGCGAATGTGAAGAAAAATCCACTTTTGAGTCACCTGATGCAGCTATATTGTGAAAATGAAAAAAACATTTCAGCTCTTGACTTTTATTTTGAAATACATGAGTCACATTCGCTTCCATAACTACAGGCCTACTGCTTATCCAGCGACACTTTAGAATAATAATAATAATAATAATAATAATAATAATAATAATAATGTTATTAATAATACATCTTACATGAAAACATTTCTAATAAAGTTAAAGCACAACTACAATGAATAATAACAAAAGCACAAATTCTGTTTTGAGATCGCCCTTAAAAAGAAAAAAAAAACTTCCATTTTGGGATATGATGACAACTTCCATTCGACGTCCATCGGTTCATCCATCCACCATGTTACCTGCAGTCGGAAACTATTGGGGGACGAAGACGTAATAACTTGGTCATTCAGGTTTTTTTCAACCGGTAATAAGCACGTTCTATGGTGGTACAGTGGAAGTGTAACTGACATATGATTTCTGAGACCGTTGGTTCGATCCCGGGACGACGTTACATTTTTTTGTTGCAAGAATCAAGACTGGTTATTTTTTAAGTTTTCAGAGTTGAAAGAAATACATTTTTATTGCAAAATATTCCAAGCAGTTGCGTTGTGTCTGTTCCGGGCTGTGGCAGAGTTGTCAGGGATGCTTGCGTGCTTGCTTGCGTGCGTGCGTACGTGCGTGCTTGCGTGCGTACGTGCGTGCTTGCGTCAGGTAGTGGTGGTGCGTCTCTGGCTGGGGGATGGGGGGTGGGGTAGATGTCTTCAAAATGATTCTTCGGCTGGTGCGCAATGCCGCCCAGGACCGGGCCTGCTTCGTGCCACAATTGCATTTGTACTTTGCTGCTTCGTTGCTCCTTTTTCGGGTGTGCGTCAAATAATTCCCAGCATGCAATGCGGCTCGAAAAAGGTATTTTTTTTAAAGAATAACTCTTTCAGGTTAGCTTTATGCTCCTTCGCAGTTTTATGAAATCATGACATTGTAATTCAAATTTGTCTAAAGCGCACTAGTTTAAAAACCATTAAATCTTAAGACCATGACTTTGTAAGTGTTGTCGTAGGGTGTGGTTTATAAATAACTGGTGGGAAAACGGTCTATTGGGTTGGTTGTGCTGTGGCAGTGACGAGAGCGAGCGAACCCACACCCAAACAAATCTTCCTTACCACCTCTAATAGGTCAAAGACCAAGAGTGCTCCACGAAGAAGAGGAGCGCCAACACAAGGTAAGTCAATCAGTCAGCCAGAGGACGATCGGCCAGAGGACGATCGCCAGCCATCGCTTCCACCTGAGTGAGTATGGTGGCGGGAGAGCGGAGTCGAGTCACTGCCAAAACAGCACAACCAACCTTTTGCTCTTTTCAGATTGGAACTACAATGCCATCATTGAATAAGAAATCCTTTCTTTAGGTCCCGGTGTTTTAAGGGTTGTTTTTCAGAACATAGTTTCTTGTAGCTTTTTTCTGATGATGGAGGACATAGGAAAAAAGAATCCTTAAAATTGTGTTTTTTAAATATTGATTGATTGAAATTGTTATGAATCAGGAGCAGAGGAAAAATATTGTTTGTACAACTTGTAGCTGTGACCACTGGGAACACTTTGAAAATAAATCCAAAGATGATTACAGTGTTACCTTAAGCTTATTACAGTTGAATTTAAATGTACAATATTGCTGATGCTCTATTATTAAAAACATGTACTTGACATACAAATGTCAGACATTTCAATTGACTTGAATTAGCAGCTCTATAGGATTTTTTTATTTTCATATTGTTCCAGGCAACAGACTCTTAGTACATGCGCCTGGCGGTCATATCAGAAGAGGAGAAGAAGACTATTCGAATGGAATGCCACAATAACCCTGGTACTGGAAACCACAATGGAGTCAGAGGTTCCTGAAACAGGCTTATTGCTGGCTACACCACGTCACCGAATGGGTATGGCCTTATTTGAGTTCCAAAATAAACCAGAACCTCTGAATAAAGTTTGTTCTAAAATATACATCAATCTGCGTACAATTGTTAACATACACATGAACATATCAACAATAGTTTGTTTCTTTTCATCAACTGTTTTTCAGAATCCAACTGAATTTTTCTTTTGAGGTCAAGTGCTGTCATCGTTGCCAGCTGAATGACCCAAAGAAGACTGTGGCCCCAACGTTCCATCCCATCAAGGTACATTTGAAAGCTTCATCTCCCGTTGCCTTTTCATGCCAATAACAAGCTTGTGTGCTGCAGTGTAGCTTCAAATTCTCCTTTCATAAGTTCTGTAACTTGCAGGTAAAAGAACCTTGGGAGGTGATTGGGATGGACTTGATTGGACCCCTCCCGGAAACTGCTCCTGGGAACCAATACGTCCTGACCATGACTGACTTATTTACCAAGTGGGTGGTTGCAGAACCTCTGAAGTCCAAGACTGCAGCTGAGGTCTCTGCCATCATAAGGTCAAACTTGTACACATTTGGCGTGGTCAGGAAAATCATTACTGACCAAGGAAAGGAGTTTGTGAACCAGGTCAAAATTTGTGAAAGTGTTTTTCATACCAACAGATATGATAAGATGAAAAATGCTGCATTTTCAGACCAAATATGTTTGTGTCACTACAGCTCAACGAGAGTATTTTTAGCCTGCTGAATATGAAACATGCCGTTTCCAGTGCATACCGTCCCCAAACCAACGGACAGGTTAGCATTTGATATCTAACCTTGAGTAACCCAAATGAAATAGATTCCAGTTATTTCTCTATTCTCCAATACAATTCAAAGGATGAAAGGACCAAGCAAAACATCAAGCGTGCTCTCAGAAAGTACGTCAGCGTAAACCATGATGACTGGGACCTTCACCTCGCTGCTGTTGTGTATGGCATCAACACTGCAAAGCAGGGATTCTTGCACTGACGTTTCCTAGAATACATTTGGTATTTCTAGTAATATCCTTTA
>BNCR01000208.1:40000-65579 GCA_014656515.1 Oryzias celebensis
GCCGTGTTCTCTCACTTAAGCGTTCTGCATGGAGCCGTGTTCTCTCACTTAAACGTTCTGCATGGAGCCGTGTTCTCTCACTAAAACTATATACATGGATCCACTTTCATTGTGTTACAGATTTTACATGGAACCACCTTTTTGTGGTTCTGAGGTCCGCATGGAGCCACATCTCAGGCTGCTTTATTTAGTCATCTTTTCTGAATGGCAAACATTTGATTTGTGTGTTTTGTGTTTTCTCTGCAATACCAGCAGAAGCATCTCTGATTGACTCTGGACTCTGGCTGGAGAGAACTGGAAGAGACCTTGAGGTGTGTTGTCAGTTCAATCTTTTGAAAGCTCATTGAGTTCATATTAATGCAATTAAAAACTAGCAGATGCATGTCAGCTCTCTTCATTCTTCATCAGCTCTTTTTCTTTTTCAGTTCTTTTCCAGGCAGACGTCAGGCATTTGCTGCGGCATTTTCACGCTGATGGTGAGTATTTTCCTCCCGTTACTTGAGTATAACGTTTCAACGTATTAAAAAAGTTTCTGTTACTTTTCAGTTTGTTCTCTGCAAAAGCACCTCAGCTGAAATGAAATTCACAGAAGTCAGTTTTCCCAGACAGTACAGCCTAAATACCAGTGCCAGTCTTCAGTTATGATAAGGATTATGTTTTCTTTTCTTTAAGGGGGAAATGCCAGCAAGTGGCCTGTGGTGGTGCGTTCAATTAATGGAAACATTTTGCACAGACGGCTATGACTGGTACTGCAGCACCGTCACAGTTTTTTAAACTGCTGTTATTTGCAGTTTTGGCACAGGCCAGACATCAGGTCATGCAAATGTTAGTGAAAGCTGTTTACTACAGTCATAAGAACCTGAGTGAACATACTGAAGACAGCAGCAGTGTACGAGTCCATTCACACTGGCTTTTCTCTCTAAGGCACAGACGTAGATTCACCTTCTGGACAGTAGAGGCATTGCTGCTTCTCCAGGGAACTCTCCAGCTGATCTTCAGGGTTCCAGAGACAACCACATCCAAACCTTAAGCAAGTGCAATCAGACAGGTGAGAGGGGCCAACAATGACAACCATTTGTAGAATGTGACCACACAGTGTTAATGTTGAGACTATTCAGCACAATGCAGGTTTACATACATGGTAAGAATCTTCATGGAATGTGAGAATCACATCTTCCATTAAAGCTTAAGGCTGATGCTGGCAGATGTCTTATTGTGGAGGTCATTGAGTTATATTTCATTTTCTTGAAGGTGTTGCTATAACTGAATTAGTCATTGTTCTCACACAAAGCTGCATCAGGGCAGAAGGAGGCATTATTCAGTAGTGGAGTGAAGTCATTGTTTTCTTCATCCTTAATTGACTCTATTTTCAGTAAATTAGTATTTTGAGTTTGTTAGAGTTAACTGAACATAATCTAGATTCTAAATTCTATTGTCATCCATTTGCAGGACATACAATCAGCGCCTGAAACGTGATAATGCCCATGCTATGCTTTTCACAATGAAGCAGAAGCTTTGCACGCAAAAGAGACTTCTTAGATTCTTACTATTACTCAACATTTGATGTAATCAATACCTTTGACAGGTGCAGTGCATTAAAGATAATGGACCTTTGGGAACTTTTCTGAAGATTTCACATCAGATTTATTCAAACATATAAAACAAAACACGAAAAACAAAATACAAAAAAAATCACCATCTTCAATGCTAAATGGCGTTAACTTGTAAAGCGCTTTTCTACCTTCCTTGAAGACCCAAGACAGTCACAGTCCCATTCACACAATGATGGTGGCTTTACTGCCGAACACTGACGTCAACTTATAACCACCAGATCCAATGAGGGGTTCAGTGTCTTGCCCAAGGACACTTTGACACATGGGCGAGCAAAGTGGAAATCGAACCTGCAATCTTTTGATCAGAGGTTGACTGCTCTACCGCTGCATCACGGCCACCCCTCCACTTAAGAAAAAAAATACAAGTTTGAAAAGGGGATAGGCAGAAGTTAATGTTCATTTATGCCTATTCCTTTATCTACTTTTCACATTTTAATCAATAATATTTTACACAATTATATTGAATTTTTTCCACAATCAGCATTTCACAATCAATGATTGGATATTTCACAATTTATGGTCATCCATCTTATATAATAACAGGTTCAACAAGAACAACAAGATTTAGCTTCAACTTTTACTGCAGTATCCGATACCTGACTTATACAAAAGAGTAAAAAAAGCCGTGGAACTTTGATGATTGTTGACAGACCTGCTTGTGATTAGTGTTGGTGTTTCTAGTCTTAATTGTTTCAGGAAACACACAAAATAAACCGTTAAATGAACATTTAAACCCTGGATAAGCATCAGCTCATCTGATTTCAGAACCTGTGCAGGGTTGGGCTTGGTTAGCCCTAAAATGGGATCCTGCCCTAAACAATCTGATGGTATTATTGCAAACACATTGGGGGGATTTCTTTAATTTAAATGCAGAGGATTGGCTCAGAATGTGTATTAAATGTGAAACGGAAGGCAGATCATCTAGTGATCAGCTGTAGAGACCCCTGAAGGGAAAGCTGAAATCCTGTTACTCATCATGCAAAAACTGATTGCAGTCTTTGTCGGCACCTCCCTAAACATCATTAAGCTGTTTCTACCCCTGGGTCATTGATATTCTAAAAGTGCTGTTTCCAAACAGGAATTTGGGGAAAATACAGGAACTATTAGAAAGGCTGAAATTCTAAATTTAGATGGAACTGAAGGATAATTCTCTTGAAGTTTGACATCTTTTTCTACAAATCTGAGTTTTTCTAAGTTGTTTTCAAGTACAACAGCCCCACAACGAGGCCACAGCATTTACAGTTTCTTGCACTTTGTCTTTTACAGAAACCACATCGAGATTTCTGGTTTTGTGGGGATTGGTTATTATTGAAATTTCAACCAAATCAGAAGCTATTATCAAAAATGCAGCATTGAACGAATTATACAACTGCAGTTTTGCATTATATGACACCCTACGTAAGAAAAATTCAGTAGCAAGAGGTACACAGACATGAGAGCGCAGTGCAGCCAGAACATAAAACAAACGTGACTGTGGATCACAAAGACCAGACTGGTTTTACAGTGGCTTGCAAAAGTATTCATACCCCTTGAATTTTTCCACATTTTCTCACATTATGACCACAAACATAAATATATTTTATTGGAGTTTTATGTATAAGACCAACACAAAGTGGCACACAGTTGTGAAGTGGAAAGAAAATTGTAAAAGAGTTCATTTTTCTTTACAAGAAAAGTGCAGTGTGCAAAGTATTCAGCTGCCGTTTCTCTGAGTGCATCCAACTGCCTTTAGAATTGCTTGATGATTGGTGACTGATCAACTGTTGACTTCATGATTTAAGTCCACCTGCGTGCCATTTAATCTCAGTATACAAATCCATATGTTTTGTGACAGTCTCTGTGGTTTGTCAAGAGAATATTGGACAGTAAACAGCATCATGAAGTGTAAGGAACACACCAGACAGGTCAGGGATAAAGTTGTGGAGAAATTTAAAGCAGAGTCAGGCTGGAAAAAGATTTCCAAAGCTTTGAACATCCCACGAACCACTGTTCAGTCCATCATCTACAGATGGAAAGAGTATGACACAACTGCAAACCTACCTAGACATGGGCGTATACCTAAACTAACAGGCCGAACAAGCAGAACTGATCAGAGATGCAGCCAGGAGGCCCATGGTGACTCTGGATGAACTGCAGAGATCTACAGCTCAGGTGGAGGAATCTGTCCATAGAACAACCATCAGTCGTGCACTGAACACATCTGGACTTTATGGAAGAGTGGCAAGAAGAAAGCTATTGTTAAAAGAAAACCACAAGAAATCCTGTTTGCAGTTTGCCATCAGCCATGTGAGTGACCCAGCAAACGTGTGGAAGAAGATGCTCTGGTCAGATGAGACCAAAATGGAACTTTTTGGCCCAAACGTAAATCGCTATGTGTGGCAGAAATCTAACACTGCACATCACTCTGAACACACCATACCCACTGTCAAACATGGTGGAGGCAGCATCATGCTTTGGGGTTGCTTCTCTTTAGCAGGGACAGGGAATCTGGTTAGAGTTGATGGGAAGATGGATGGAGCCAAATACAGAGAAAAATTGGAGGTAAACCTGTTGAAGTCTGAACAACACTTGAGACTGGAGCGCAGATTCACCTTCCAACAGAACAACCACCCTAAACATAAAGCTAAAGCTACAATGGAATGACTTCAAATGAAACGGATTCATGTGTTGGAATGGTCCAGTCAAAGTCCAGATCTAAATCCAAGAATCCAGAATCTGTGGCGAGATCTAAAAACTGCTGTTCACAAACGCTCTCCATCTAATCTGACTCGGCTTGAATTGTTTTGCAGGAAGAATAGACAAAGATTTCAGTCTGTAGATGTGTAAAGCTGGTAGAGACAAACCTCAAAAGACTTGCTTCTGGAATTGCCAATTGACTGAGGGGGCTGAATACTTTCACACACTGCACTTTTCAGGTTTTTATTTGTAAAAAAAAAATATAAGAACTCTTGTATAATTTTCTTTGCACTTCACAATTTTGTGCCACTTTGTGTTGGTCTTTCACAAAAATTCCAATAAAATATATTTAAGTTCGTGGTCATAATGTGAGAAAATGTGGAGACGTTTTAAGAGGTATAAATACTTTTGCAAGCCACTGTAGCTTGTTGCACGAGCAGCAACTTGTTCTGAGCAGCAATTACACATAATTGCATTTGTTAAAACAGAGTTGTGACGACAGCTCATCAACATGATCGATGGAAACCGAGTTGCAATTGGTTGGGAGTTGTTTTTAGCTGTTTTCTTTTCTTTTGTTCTCACCAATGATTCACACAGATGTTAAAACAAGCTCCTCCTTCTTAATTGCTCGATTCATGTGCCTACCGGTACCTAAAAAAACAAAAAGTGAGCGCCTCAGATCCATACAGAGTAGTGAGCAGCAGCAGGAGGGGGGGGACTGTCTTGAGTTTTGCAGAAGTGTATTTACAATTAAAATGAACATTGATTAAACATTTCTGTCAAAGTGCAGAAAACTCAGTTGAGGAGTCCAAAAGAACCTCAAAACATTTTGTCTTGGAAAAAAAAAAGAAGATAAAAGCTTCTAAATGTAGATACAGACATACAGCATGTCCCTGTTGCTTCAAACCACATAGAGCCGTTCTTAATATTAGCACCAGAAAAACATATCCCAACTAGAAAACTTATGTCACAATTCTAGAAAAGACTGGCACCATCTCTAATACTTACGCTATAAAATTTAAAAAAATGGGAACCGGAATTGAATAACAATTGAAAATAATCAATGGGACAGATGATGTGAAAACATTCATCCAAGTGTTAACAGCCAGCAATGGAGAAAACCTGACTGGAAATATAAAATGAGATATTTTTATACACCGCTGACTATCTTGAGATTTAAAACAACCGTCATGTCACTGTGCTGGCGGCAATGTGGAAAATCTGGAAATCCAACACTCATATTTTGGGACTGTCCTGTAATTAAAGATAAATTCATTGGATTAACGTCAAGGAGGAAATTCAAGAAAAATGATTGTTGTTAGAAAACGAACTACTTTGAAAAGCATTAAATCACCAACAATAAATGAATGTATAGAAAAGTAAACGGAAACAAGTTTATTTTATGGAAACAAAAATTACTGCTTCTTTATATATGAAAATGGAGATTTTTGATCAACGGTGGAGGGAAGTGAAGTTTTACTTTAAACTTTAAAGTGACAGATGCTGGGTTGACGTTCTGAATTTGTTTGTTGTTGTTATGAATCAATGAATCAATCAAGACTAAGTTGGAATGGAGACTGCATGATTGATTAATGATTTGAACTTGATGTGCTTCACAGTAAACGAAGAAGCTCTGATGGTGAATGGATGCCAGCAGAGAACCAAGGGCATCCCAGATGAGTATGAACTTGTGGATCCGGGTGCAGATTCCAGATGGATGTGTTTTCAATAGGTAACCACAAGAGGGCGACATAAGCCCTGAAATGACTTTCAACATAAAGCAATCACTGATCCACTCCAATGAAAATCATGTTTTGGTGTTTTGATCCTGTTCTTGGGACATTCTTTGAATGATGGAGGACATTCATCCATCTATTTTATGATCCTGCTGTTCCCCTTTCAGGGTTACGGTGCTGCCAGAACCTAACCTGGTAAAGGTGAGGTACATCCAAAATTCAGCTGAAAATTGCATTTCTGAGTATTTCTTTATACAAATTCTTGTGAATCAGGAGCAGATGAAAAATTGCTGTTTAAAGAAGCTTGTAGCTGTGACGTAGGTGCTACAGGTGGCGGGCCATAAGCTTCCTGCTCCGCTCCATTCTGATGCATCCACTTGTAGCTGACTAGATCCATGAACGTCTTTGTTTTCCTCGTCCGAGCTGGCAGATTAAAAGATCAGTGGGAACACTATAAAAGAGTGGGACTTGAAGTAAATTCACTCTTATCCCACTGACATAAATATTGTTGATGTTTTAAATATCACCACAAAGGATGTGGAGGCTTTGACAACAGGCCTCCCTGTAGAGAGCAGCTGCGTCGAGACATCTTTGATTCTTGACTTTTTAGTAAAGAAAATCAAATCAAGTGAAGAAAACATTTCTACACTTTACACTGAAGCATGTTTTTGTTAAGATGTTTGAATGATTTTTTAGGACTTTGGGGCTTCAGTTTCCATTTATGCTTCAACAAAGGTCCACCACTAAAAAAGTTCAGGACCAAACACTGAACCCTGTGGGACTCTAAAGCATCTAAAGCTGAAAAACAGCAGATCCTGAAAATGACTTGTATTCAGATACTAAAAATATCTTTTTTTTCAAAGTCTGTCTAACCTGATCTAAAGTCTGGTGTTCAGTACTTTCAGTAACTTTCTATGCTGTGGTTTGATTGATTTCTTTATTGTGAGTTTGTGAGAACAAAGACAAAACTGGACAATGTTCTGAATGAGTGTTTGTGTGCAGCTTCAGTCTGCCGGCGCGGCTCTCTGTCCTCTCTGAGACTTCTGGATCTGTCCTACAATGGCTCGGTGGCAGACGACGGCTGGTCCGCCGTGTTGGCAGTCGGAGGTCTGGCCTCGCTGGAGGATCCTGACCTCAGTCTGAGGCCTTCAGCGTCTGCTTCCTGCTTCCTGGCTGCCCGTTCTGATCCGCGCCCTGCCTCAGATGCCGGTGCTGACCCGGCTGGCGCTGCAGCGGTGGACGGCTACGTGCCAGGAGAGACGGAGGCTGAGCCACGGCACAAAGACAAGAGCTGTCTTGGTGGAGTGGGATTCAGACATTCCAGACTCAGTGCTTCAGTCGAGCGGTCATGACACACCTGAGGAGTGAGGACCGGCCCACCGACGATCAGGCACCACACCTGTCCGACATGTCCTCCATGACGGAGTCCTCCATCAGCAGCAGGACTGCAGACTGTCATCTGAATTCAGACTCACTTTTCCTTTCTTTTCATGAAATTCAATCACAGGAAAAATTCAAGCTGAGAGTAATCTTTGACGTTATGGAAGAGAAGGAATCAAATATGATTGAAAGAAACATCAGAGGAAGCTGGAAAGTATGTGCATGTGAACATGAAATTCCTTACATTTGATTGGACTTCAGAATGATGGAGCTGATGACACGATAAAGCAGCTTCTGTCTAAAGGAGGAAAACGTTCTGTGGTCAAAATAGAATAAAGATCAGTTCATGCTGACCTCTGTCTGTGCGTGAATAATTCAATTTTTCAAGTCAAAAAACCTCAAATGTGTTGTGTGAGATAACAATTATATGCACTTTATAAACTCCTTTTTTCACTGAAACCATTTCAGACACCTTTGTGAAAATCTTTTAGATTTTTTTTATCTTACAGATATTTTGAATCACTTTGAGGCTCTGACTGTGTCTGCAGTTCATTCAAAACACCTCATTCAACATCTGTCTGATCGGACGTAAGTGTCGGATTTCCTTTATTTTAACGTGAAATTGACGGTTTTAAGTTCCGAGATTCTATTGATATGTTTGTGGAAAAGTTGCTTCACTTTTCTGTGACGTGTTTTTGTAAAACATGAGCCAATTGATTGTAAAACAGTGGGGCTTTTGCTTGGTTTTTTTCTTGCTAGTTTTCTCGTCGTTTGACATGTCAGGCTAGTTTGAAAATGTTTTTTGTTCACATTCTGAATCAGTGATGTTAACAGATGCTGATGCACATTGATTCTAAAATGATTAGAAGACAAACAGCTTTATTACAAAGTTCACCATGACCCCGTTCTTCATAAAGATGTTACGTTTTTCTTCCAGTTTATCAAGTCAAAATGTTGAACCTGTGATGATGTTTTCTTCTGTTTTGCCACAAAAGTGAATTTCCTGAAAGTGCAAACAATGGCTGTAAGTTCCAGTTTCTTCCAAAATGTTTTCTCTTTCTAACTTTTCTCCTTCTTTTCATCAGCATCTCTGCAGTTTTTCACTGGTCTTTGCTTTGTTTAGTTTTGTCTAACGGGACGCTCCTCCTGAAAGCCTCAAATGAGGCTCAAGCCCTGGGGCCCCAAAGGAGAGCCACGGGGCCAAAACACTGGAGGAGGTGGAGAAGGAGGCGCGAGGGTGGGGATATCAACAACCCCATCCTGGTGCTGAGCCGCTGGAAGATCTAGTTGTGGAAATACCAGGACAAGACCTTCCACTGGCTGCTAGAAAACGACATGGGCTACGCCATCAACCTGGCGTCCTCCCACCAGAAGAAGCGAGAGAGGACAGGGTCTCAGTCCCTGCAGTCCCAGTCTGATGGTCAACAAGGTGATGTGGCGTTTGAGAGCAGAGCCTGTACGAGTCTGAGGACCCCAAGAAGACCCGGTACTTGATCACTGAGAATATGTTGTAACACAGTTTGTCATCAGTAGGAGCTGATGGATCTTTTTAGCTGTAACTGACAATAACAGCACATTATGAGAACCTGGAGAACAGCAGTGTTTGATGTTGCATCATCAGGTGAACCTGTGTCTCCTCACAGTAGTTTCTGTTCATTTTGTTTCTTATCAGGTTTGTCAACTACCTGTGGAGGAAGGCTCCTGCTCCAGGAACACAGATGGAGAACGCCGGACGCTTCGTCAAGGTCAGAGACAGACAGAAAGCTGCTGCTGCAACTACCACATCTCCCAGCAGCAGCAGCAGCAGCAGCAGCTCTGCATCAGTTCCATCAGGCCTGGCAGCTGAATCTGCACATAGGTTTAATGTTTTAGTCTCAAAGCTGTCCACTGCAGTGAGTTTGCTTGTGTTTCTATAAATGAACTCTCAACGTCTGATTTGTTTTCAGATTCACGGCCTTCGTCTCTGGCCGGCGTTCTCTGTCTGTGGTGGAAATGCAGGCAAAAGTGAAGAAGCTTGTGGACAAACCTGCATTTCCAGGAACATCAGAAAGAAACAGTCAAAGCAGAGTGTAGATCCTTTCATGTCATCAATCATTTCATGTGGTCTGGTGGTGTACAGCCTCCTCTTCACCAGCTTCTTCCTCCAAACCGTCTGAGGAGCCCACAGATGAAGAGCTGGTCAGCGCAGTCGTTGACATAGAGAGTGAGTAGCAGAACAGACACATTTGTATGTTATGTTGAACACATGAACGTATTCGCTGATGTTAACTGCTGTTTTTCTTCAATTTGAAAATAATTCTGATGGGAGATGAACTGGAAACCGAACAGTAAGTTTGTGTTTGGTTCAAACTTTGCCGCGGTCAAAGTGCTGATTCTCACTGACCGTCACCTTCAGCTTCATCATAAATACTAAACGATCTGTAGCTGAACACCAACCCTCTCTCCTATTGCTTCACTTCTTTCTGATTTCAGCATCTGTCTTGCATTAGGGGCCAAATTGTAACTTTTCATCTGATCCACCTCTTCTAGCTTCCACATTAGAACTTCACTCGTTCCTTTTTAGTTCTGCCAGAACGTCTGAGTCTCTCATTTGGTTTGTTTCTTTTTTTTAATCCCAGATCTGTTCCTTCTGTTCCAGCCTCACAAGTACAGGCTCCTCTTTGGGTTCCTGCTGCTCCACCTCCTCCTGATGAGGACATCACCTCTTCTGGGCTGAGCGGCCATACGGAGAGGGTTCTCCCTTTGGCTGGGATTGAGGAGCAGCAGCTCCAGCAGTCCTCCCTCCACCTCCGTCTGCTGGTGATGCTGAGGTGATGCGACTGTAGATGAAGTTTGTTGTGTCTCTGTGTCCCTAACAGCAGTCATAAATGAAAGCGATAAATAGTGATAAATAAATGAAACAAAAGGGGGAAAAAAGCAAAGTCTTAAAACCACTGGAAACCCTCCAGTGTAAGGACTGGAAGGTTATAGAAAAAATGGATCCAGATAAAAGCAAATACCTTGATGATTGGATAAAGAAACACCCTTTTAATCGTAGACTGACTGTGCACAAATTAATCCAATTGTAAGAAGCTATAGCATCAAAAGCTACAAATGAACCCAAAAAAATGAAAAAGGCAGGAAAACAAACTCATTATTGGATGAAGGAAGCAAAGAAAAGAGAGCAGGGTGAGATGAACGCGAAAGAAAGGAATAAGGAAGAAATGCCAGTGAAGTTTCACTGGAAGGAGGATGATGAGGCCTCTGCTAAGAGGAGAGATAATCAGAAAAGAGAAGAAGGTGAAACGGGAGGAGCTGCCACAGGAGCCTCTGCAGCAGCAGGAGGAGCAGAAGGAAGTGTCAGGCTGTATCCAGTGGTCCAATGGATAGAGAAGCGTTATATAGGGTTCTCTACAAGAACCCTGGAGGAATATGTTAGCCATGCCCTCCATGCACAAAAGGTGGTGAAAGAGAAAACAAAGATTTCAGATACCAGATCAGACACCTTCCATAGTGGTACTACTGAATCCATGTATTATCATCAGGGTAGAAGAGGTAGAAGAGGTGTTCTCAGAAGAGGAAGAGGTCAAGGTCGCGGCCAGAACAGGCTAGAAATGACATCATGTTGGAGTTGTGGAAAGGAAGGGCATATAGCTCGATGTTACTCAATGAACAAAATGAAGAAATGTGACTTTGGAGGAATGGAGAGAAAGAGTTCTGGAGATTGACTGAAAGAGCCAGGTTTCCCCCCCACATCAAAACATGTTTCATAAATTCATTGGTCTCTTTAAATCGTCTCTAGGTGTGGATGTGAGTGTGCATGGGTGTGTGATTGTGGCCCCTGCTTTCACCCATGAGTGGCCATGTTTGGCTCCAGCATCCCTGTGACAACGAAAGAGACAAAACGGTTTAGAAGATGACTGAATGAATGAATAAATACTAAAATATCATAACAATGATGAATAAATAGAAAGACAAAGGAAAAGAGGGACATTCCAGCAGTCAGGACCAGCTGATTCACAGAACTAAGTGAGAGGAGAGGTGGAGAGTCAGAGCACCCCTCTGACCTCTGCAGAGGAAGCTGAGCCATAGGAGATGAGGAAAACTAGACACCTAGTGGTGAATAAGTGAACTACACCCCTGCTGGACAGAAAAGGGGCAGCAGAGTTTCAGGATGATATGAATAAGAAATAGAAAAGGGAAGAGGAACGTTAAATGATGAAATTGTGTTTTAGAGAATGTGGCTGAGGACGTCATGAGAAGAGAAAGCTGAAGATGTTGAATGATTTCGGGAGGCTGATAATAATCCAGTTGAAGAATTCTGCAAAGAGAAAACTGTTTTAGATAAAAGGAAAGCTGCAGTTTTAGAGGCTCCTTAATCCCTACTAAGAAGCAAATGATGTTATTTTTGGGTCTGACTAATTACTGCATTACTGCCATGGATACCAAACTGTGCAGAAGTGCATCGTTCACACTGTTTTTTCTTTTGTCTTGTCTGTTTTGAGGTGGCAGGGCCACTGACGGCTCCAATGTAAAAGGGAAAAAAGCAAAATAAGACGAGCATTTCAGTGTCAATTGAATTTGAATAGACTCCTGAGGCAAAAGAGGCATTTTGTAAAATAAAACTTTGAATATCCAGTGTAGCCCTAGCCCTGCCTGACTACAATAACCCTTTGTTCAAATGGTGGACTGTAAAGGTCATTTCATGACCTCAGTACTGTTACAACAGTAGGGTAGTAAACAAAAACTAAACTCTTAACAGCTGTTAAACAGCTATGGAAGAGTTCTATCTGCAAGTGTGCAGCTCATACCCTAAATGAAGATACAGTTTCTCAAGGGAACGCTTTTGTAGACAAAACTGAGGACTTCTGACGGCGATCAGCACTCACTTATGTCAGCTTTGAGAGTTTGATTACTGTGTTATAGAAAAACAAAAGGGGACAAACAGACAAACAAAAGGTTATTTAGAATGTTGGAGTATTTTTTACAGATTACAGTCAAACTAAAGCCTTTCATGAGACAGTGGGAAAAAAGAAGAACCTCAAACTATGACCTGAAATGTTTATGATTGGTATTATTCTTTAAATATTATTCTTTTGTGAAGCAGATGAACTGATGTCTGGTCCCATTGAAATAGATTCAAGTCTTTTTCTTCTGTCATTCTTGAACCTTCTCAACCGAAACCAAAGCATGTCCTCCTGAATGACAGGTTGCCAGTTGTGATTTAAATTGACTAAATTAAACTGTTGAAATGAGCCAAAACAGCCAGTATAATGAGAGAATATTGACTAAACTCCAAATCAGCCTGAAAAACTGTGAGGTCTAATTAAACAATTAGCAGGTTACAAAGTACATTTTGTTCAGACATGTGTAATTGGATCTGTACTGGACTTAAAGTACACAGCTAAAAGCGGTCATACGTGCTCATTCCAGGTTCCACATTGAGCTCTGAAAGCTGCAGGATCTGTGTTCTAATCATTTTGATGAAAACACAGCCTCTCAGCAGATAATGGGCTGCAGAAAGAAAAGTTAAGAAGCTGAAACTTTGGAGCAACAATCTCCTAAAAGAGCTGAAATAAAGAAAAACAGGATCACTATAGTGTAAATGCTGACTCAGCATTCACACAATTAAAAACTATAAACCACCTGTATCAGATGGATTCTCAGGGAATATTATAAAACATTTGCTAACCATTTAAGCCCAATTCTATTAGTTATCGTTCAAGAAGGTTTTTGTGCGTGGACTATAAAATGTTAACATCTATATTGTCAACAAGATTCTGAAATCCTAGTATCTGTTATAGGGTGTTAAGGTAAAAATAACATAAAACGGGCATTGAGATGCTGAAAAAGCTTTGGATTTTGTAGACTGGGCCTCTTTAGAGGGAACGCTGTTGGAAATGGGACTTGGCAGGACATTCATTATCTGGGTTATGTGTCTATATGAAATCAAAGAATTGAATCAAATCTATTATTGAATGGAAGAAAAGGGGAGTCAGACAAGGGTATTATTATTGTTATTGATCATCTGTTTGAGGGAGAACATGTTAAATCTTTCTCCCAGTTGCAACAGAATGGTCTCCCTTCAACAGATTTGATTATGTTACAAACCACAAGGAAAAGGAAAGCGTTAGCAAAGCTTCAAACCACATAGAACTGTTCTTAATATTAGCACCAGAAAAACACATCCCAACTAGAAAACTTATGTCACAATTCTAGAAAAGACTGGCACCATCTCTAATACTTACGCTATAAAATTTTAAAAAATGGGAACCGGAATTGAATAACAATTGAAAATAATCAATGGGACAGATGATGTGAAAACATTCATCCAAGTGTTAACAGCCAGCAATGGAGAAAACCTGACTGGAAATATAAAATGACATATTTTTATACACCGCTGACTATCTTGAGATTTAAAACAACCGTCATGTCACTGTGCTGGCGGCAATGTGGAAAATCTGGAAATCCAACACTCATATTTTGGGACTGTCCTGTAATTAAAGATAAATGAATTGGATTAACGTCTAGGAGGAAATTCAAGAAAAATGATTGTTGTTAGAAAACTAACTATTTTGAAGATCATTAAATCACCAACAATAAATGAATGTATAGAAAAGTAAACTTAAACAAGTTTATCCTATGGAAACAAAAATTACTGCTTCTTTATATATGAAAATGGAGGTTTTTGATCAACGGTGGAGGGAAGTAAAGTTTTACTTTAAACTTTAAAGTGACAGATGCTGGGTTGACGTTCTGAATTTGTTTGTTGTTGTTGTTATGAATCAATGAATCAATCAAGACTAAGTTGGAATGGAGACTGCATGGTTGTTTAATGATTTGTTTGTTTTATTTGTGTTTTGAATTTTTGGTTTGTATGATTCGTAGAAATGAAGAAAAAGAGAATCAAAAAGGAAACATTTAGACTTTTTCTTTACTAACAGTTTAAACCATAATGATGGAAAAACCATAAAAAGTTCAATCAAATCTTCCAGAAATCATAGAAACTGTCTGTAATCAGCACCAAAGTTTTGTGTTAAGGAAAAAACAACATTGTTTTGAAGCCACTTTTGCTTTTTACATCCCTAAAACCTGATTCAGGAAACTGAACGGCTTCTAAATTTTCTTTGGGAGTTGTTTCTTTGAGAAAGCATAATTCACAGGGAAATTTAAGACCAAAATTCCCTCCTGCTCAGTGTCTTTTGTAACAAATACATCTGGGTTTCATAGAGCGAAACAAATCTGAAGGAAAGAAGGTTGTTGGGCAAAAGTTGATGCTTTTCTAAGTGGAAAGAATTGTTCCCATGGAAACATCCTAATGCTCTGATGCATTTTGTGATGATAAAATCCCTAGATATGGAATGCCAGAAGTAATTTCAAAGAATCAATGGGAAACATCTGATATCATCTGAGAATGTTTGGCTGATTATAAGAGAAAATGTTAGATATCTAATAAGCTTAATAAGATCAAATATCTGCTACAAAGATGAATACACTTCACCGCTCACGCAAAACCCAATGAAGGAATGTTTTGCGCTCAAATGAAAAGGCCTGCATTTGGATTTCTAGTTCTTTTCCTACTTTTATTGTGTTGAATAACTGAATGATCTGGCTTGCTAGATACTGCAGTGTCACACATTGCAAAAAAGGTCATCTCAGCTGAAGCGTCTGAAGGGACAGGTGAGTAAAACAAGCCGTAGAACAAAGTGTTGGTGGGGATCAGACGTGCAGAGTCTGGACTGATGTAAGCAGTGGTGACGGCGTGGACACCTGTCCCCTTAGGGAGCAAACTTCAGCTGGGATGTGCCCCTCATAGGTGAGACGCTGCTTTTGTTTTATTTTGATGTTGCTGTATTTAGTTGTTCTGTGTCTAATCTTGTGGTGTGCACCGGTAAGAGCAACTGAACCCAAAAACATCAACTGTCTGAATGTAACTGAACAACCTGCTGTGCTTCACAGTAAACGAAGAAGCTCTGATGGTGAATGGATGCCAGCAGAGAACCAACGGGCATCCCAGATGAGTATGAACTTGTGGATCAGGGTGCAGATTCAAGATGGATGTGTTTTCAATAGGTAACCACAAGAGGGCGACATAAGCCCTGAAATGACTTTCAACATAAAGCAATCACTGATCCACTCCAATGAAAATCATGTTTTGGTGTTTTGATCCTGTTCTTGGGACATTCTTTGAATGTTGGAGGACAGTCATCCATCTATTTTATGATCCTGCTGTTCCCCTTTCAGGGTTACGGTGCTGCCAGAACCTAACTTGGTAAAGGTGAGGTACATCCTGGGCAAGTCGCCAGCTTGTTGCAGGGCTATGATGAAGAGCAGAAAGAAAATTCAGCTGAAAATTGCATCATTGAATGTGCACTGTCCCAGAGAAATAAATACAATTGAAATGGAAGAGAACTTTTAAAGGCAACAATAAACACAAAACACACAGATGATTTGTGATTCCTGTACTTCTGAGTTCCTTTTATGGCATAAATACAAATGTCTTTCTGATATTTTTTGCATAAAAACCAAAATGATTATCATTAAAGAAAATACAATAATAAAATATTTTAACTAAAATTTGTTTTAATGATAAAGTTATCTGAGTGATGTTCATTTCAATGACTACAACCATAAATAAATAAGAATATTTTTTATTTTTTTCACCAGTGATTCACTATTTGTAAAAAAAAAAAGTTACAAAACACAATTTCCTTCATTTAGCGCCAGTCATTTCTGTTCAGCATCATGCTAACTACAAGAACTGTCAGGACACCGTTTCCCACAATGCATTGCTTTGTAGCTAATAATTATTATGGACAATTTTCAAGATTTTAGATTGAAACAAATTTCAAAGACATTTCACAGCAGAAAAAAATAGATTCCATTTATAGTTTGGCCTCCTCCAGAAATAAACAAAACTTTGGAATTTTGTTAGAAAATTTGCACTTGTGGATGTAAAATTTAGCAAGAAAGACAAATAAATTGATTACAAATTTACATTGCATTGTCTTATGCTGCTGAAAACCAGTGTTGTGACTTAGTGTAATGTGTTGAGGATTTTTGGTGTTGCAAGGTTAATTTTTTCGTGTTGTGTTAATTTTTTTATGATGTGTTTTGACCCTTCTGGGCCACCGTAGATTAAAGACCCAGTCTTTCAATTTTCAGGTAAATCTCACTAATCCTTTTTAATAATCCTCCTAAAATCAATATTCCAGGTGGTTTGGATTCCCTTCTCACTATAGCTGCTGAATATCTCATTCTCATAATCGTTCCACTCCCACTGGATCCAAGTTTTTCCTTTTTATGAAGTCATCTTAAACCAACAAAATGATTAATAATGTTGAACATCTGTTGTCTGAAGTGTAAAACGTCAAACACATAAATGGTGAAGAGACGAGGAGCAGAAAGAGGACTGAACTTACGATGTGCAAATGTGTTGAATTACCAGCTTTAAGTAAGTAAATATTTATTTCTGAAGCACCTTTCTCAGATAAAAATCACAAAGTGCTTCAGAAAAATAAAAACAAATATTACAACCAATAAAACACAAATTGCGTACAAACAGAATGGAGGGAATTAAAAGCAAGATAAAACACATTAAAAGGTAAAACAGATTAACTAAAAGCTTTTCTGAATAAAAACGTCTTGAACTGACTTTTAAAACCTGCAACAGAGTCATTCTGTTGTATTAACAAAGGGAGGACATTCCAAAGATGAGGAGCAACAGCTTGAAAGGCGAGGTCTCCTCTGGTTTTATAGCGGGTTTTTGGAATTTTTAACAGATTTGGGTTGGAGGACCTCAAAGACCGGACAGAAGAGTAGGGGTTAAAAGGTCAGCAATGTACTGGGGGGGGTTTCCGTGCAAGGCTCTAAAAACTAAAAGTAGAATTTTAAGTTCAATTCTAAATTGAACTGGGAGCCAGTGCAAAGAGGAGAGTAATGGAGTTATGTGTGCTCGTTTCCTGGCTCCTGTTAAAAGCCTCGCCGCAGAGTTTTGGACGAGCTGCAGACGTTTTAAAGAGCTTTTGCTAAAACAGGTAAAAAGTGAATTACAATAGTCCAAACGTGAAGAAATAAAAGCATGGATAATCATCTCCAGGTCAGGTCTAGATAAGATGTGTTTCCTCAGGTGATACATGCAATTTTTGACCGTTTGTTTTGCATGTCCTTCCAAAGATAGACATTTGTCAAACACCACCCCAAGATTCCTGACACTCGACTGGACAGAGGAGCTCAAGGAACCAAGGTGATGTTTGATGGCAGGTATTTTGTTGTCCGGGGCGAAAATCACCGTCTCTGCCTTCTGAACATTCAGGTGTAAATGGTTATTAGATAACCAGATAGACAATCCAGTAAGCTGGTCAAGATATTGAAGTCTGTTTCAGGGAAGGAGCAATATAATTGATTGTCGTCTGCATACAGATGGTAAGAAATGTGACTGAAATTGCTAATTTGTTTGCCTAGAGGGATCATGTACAGAGAGAATAAAATAGGGCCTAGAACTGAACCCTGGGAACACCACAAGAAACCTTTTGCATTTCAGAGGTTATTGAACCTACATTGATGTTGAAGGTTCTTCCACTGAGATATGAGACAAACCAATCCAAAACAGACCCAGACAGACCATAATCACCTTGAAGACGCGCTATCATAATGTTGTGATCGACAGTGTCAAATGCAGATTTAAGGTCCAGAAGCACCAAGACAGAGAACTGTCCAGAATCTGCTGCTATGAGCACATCATTAGAAACATTTAAAAGAGCTGTTTCTGTGGAATGGTTCTTCTTAAAACCTGACTGGAAGATATCCAAGATGTTTTGTTGTTCCAAATAAAAATGTAGTTGCTCCATAACTACTTTCTCTAAAATTTTCGAGATAAAAGGGAGCTTTGAGACGGGTTTGTAATGTTTTGGATCGGAGTGATCAAGGTCAGTGTTTTTAGGGTGGGAGTGATGAGGGCATGCTTTAAAAAAGAAGGCACAGATCCTGACTCCAGTGAGAGATTAATGAGTTTGACAATAGTCCCACCGATACTTTGAAAGGCTTCAATAAGAACAGGAGGGGGAATTACGTCAAGAGGGCAGGAAGAGGGTTTGCTCTTCTTCAGGATAGAATGGACATCATCCACAGTTACTGGAGAGAAACTAGACCATGATGGGGAATACTGAGAGTCTAGGGAGGCTGGAACACTGACTAAAGGAGGGATGTTTGCTCCAACATCCAGGACCTTTGTCAGAAAACCCTGAAGAAATGTGATTCCATCAGCTTTAGACTGTTTGGGAAATTGGGTGGTAGAGGGAGAAACAAGTGCGTTCAATGTATTGAACATAATAAGTGAGTGTTTCTCCAAATGAGCTGCAGCTGCATGCTCCTGCAGCAGTCATGTGACCCGCTGTCTCCAGTCCAGGTGCTGCCCACCCTGACGGCGCTGACGCAGCTCGACCTGAAGGTGGGGGGCGTGGTCTATCCACTGGTCTCCTCCCTCCCCTTGACCCAACTGAGACAACTGCTGCTCAACAGCTGCAGCCTGAGCCAAGAGTCCTTCACTGCTCTGAGTACACACATACACACACATACCCACACACACAGACACACACACACAGACAGAGACAGACTCAGACCAACCAACCGACAGACCAAGCTTGCCCAGGCATGGTCAATATCATCTCTAGTGTGATGATGATGATGATGATGATGTAGTAATCATCAATCAAACTTGTTGATTGTTTTTGTTTTTGTTTTGGAGTTTTGAACCGCCTTAGTTTGGCTCATCACCTAGGAGCCGTCTGCCATGGGAGAACCTGACGGGTTTTGGCCCCAGACAGCTCAGCTCCCAGGATCATATGAGCACTCAAGCCTCTCCACCACGACAAGGTGGCGATTCACGGAGAGGTTTTTTTTTTTTTTTTTTTTTTTTTAATTTTATTTACATATTTTATTATTTACATATTATTTTTATTGGATGAGATCAAAAGTCTCAACAAAACATTTCAAATTAACTATACAGGAAAGGACTTTTTAGCCACAATTTAACATTTTTTTACACTACATAGACAAAAATAAAGAACTAAGCTTATCAAGTATTTTTTTAACTTGATGATTTCAGTTTTTTTTTATTATTTAAAAATGTATTTTATTTATAGATTTTTTATTAGATGAGATCAAAAGTCTCATCAAAAACATTTCAAATCAAATATACAGGAAAGGACTTTTTTTAGCCACAATTGAACATTTTTACTCGTTTTACAATACATACACAACAACAAAGAAATAAGCTTATCATGTATTTTTTTAACTTGATGACTTAAGTCTTTTTTCTTTAATTTTTTTTTTATTTTATTTACATATTTTTTATTGGATGAGATCAAAAGTCTCATCAAAAACATTTCAAATCAAATATAAAGGAAAAGACTTTTTTACCCACAATTTAACATTTTTACACTTTTTACACTACATACACTACAAAAAGAACTAAGATTATCAAGTATTTTTTTTAACTAGATTACTTAAGTTTTTTTGTTTTTGTTTTTTTTTACATACTTTTTGCAAAATAAAAACCAACAGACTTATAAACATCAATTTTAAAATCCCTGACCCATCAGGCTTTTCAAGATGGCTTTCCTGAGGTTTGAAAAAGAAATGTTCTAATATTTCTTTTTCTTAACTTCTGGCTGAATTTGCCATCTCTCTTCTGGGTCCTGGCTCTGTCTGTCACTTTGTTTCCTCTTTCGTGTGGCAGCTGGAGCTTTACTTTTCTCAGCTTGTTGTTGTTCTTGGACCAAGCTTTTCTTGTTTGTGTTGCTGGTCTTTGCTGAGGATTAGCTGCTGCTCCCTGAGGAACACTTGTGACCTCTTTTGCTTCTGGCTGTTGGTGGACCTCTACTGCTGCAGGCTCTTGAGGTTTGGTGGTCTTTGGCTGCATCTTCTTCAGCTTAAAGAATCGATGTTTTAAGGCTCGATTTATAGAGATGCGTTTGTTTGGATCCACCTCCAGCATCCGCTTCAGAAGGTCGACAAACTGTTTCACTTCTCTGGCCTTTTCCTTATCAGCATAGAAATATCTGAGTTCGTCAAAGGACCAGTAGTTGCAATTCTTTCTGACATATTTCCCTGTTTTTATGGACTGCTGTTGGGGTGTATCCAACTTCCAGACCACCTTGGAGTTCTCTTGAGTCCGAGTGAAGAACTTGTTTGTGTACAACCCCTGATCTAAAAGTTCATCATCAGGCATTCCTTGCATTTCCACCAAGGCTCTGATGATGTTGTATTCCGAATCTTCAGGAAGGATGTAATCACCCGTGTACAGGCAGGCAAGAACGTAGCCAACTGTCCACATATCCAGACGTTCATCCAAGGGGAGACCCAGCATGACTTCAGGTGCCCTAAAGTGAATGTTCTGCATTCTGGTTCCTGTACGCATGTCTTCAGTTTTTTCTGCCAACCCCAAATCGATGAGTTTGAGCTTGAAGGGCTCAGAGACTCTGTCCACCAGCATGATGTTGTCCAATTTAATGTCACAGTGGACCAAGTTGGCTTTTTTCAGGCCTTCAGGGCAACTAGCAGCTGAAAGGCAATGTATCTGATTTCCTCCAGTGATAGGGGCGGATCCATGATCTTCCATGAAATCAAAAGGCTTTGATCCAAAATTTCAAAAACGATGCAAGCGTAGCTTTGGTGGCGGAAACATTCGATACACTTGATCAAGTTGTATTTGTCACCGTCAGCCTTGGAAGCTTCAATTAGGGCTTTTATTTCATCAATTGCTGAAGCTTCATAACCCTTTTTGATGATCTTGATGGCCACTTCTGTGCTTGTTAGCAGATTCCTACATTTTGCCACTTTTCCAAAGGTTCCTTCTCCAAGAAACTTCTCCACAATATATAGACCTTTATTACCGTTAAGAATGGAGTGTTCCTGCACTTCAAATGAATTCCCGTTCATGATTTTACACTTCAAGTTAAAGATTGAGTGAAAACAAATGTTCAGGATGTGTTGATGATGCTCAGAAAAGAAAATATCTTGTTCAGAAAGATGGTCTTTGAGCCTTGTAGAAAACCTGCTGGACGTAAGAAAACCGAGAGACTCAATACGATTTCTGTCTGTTTCTGGGTCTATTTAACAGTTTTCTCTGGCAGCGTCAAATGACGTCAAATCTGTCGGTCTCTGGGTCTAGAGCTACATTTTCTCTGAAAGCGTCAAATGACGTCACATACATTTTACCTAATCCTTGATAACAGCCAGTTTCTGCATCTGTATTCTATAAAACGTCATGTTTCAGTCACGTGATCGCTATAGACCGGACCGTCACGTGCCTCACGTGCTTGTTTCGCTTTTTTTTCCCAACGAAAAGTTTGAGTGACAGATGGAAGCCAGTCCCGTTGCGGTTCGGTTCGGGCCAGGAAGACGGTCTGAACACGCAGCCCCGGTGAAGGAGAGGAGGAAACATTTTTGAACTTCGAGGTTTTCGTTTTTTAATCAGTAAAGTAACTCTGAAAGAGAAACTTTGCTTCTTCATTCATGAAAACCTGGGATTGATTTCCTGAACCTGAAAATAGAAGGACCGCTTCAGTCAAGCGCCTCCTGTCAAGAGATGTTGGAGTGACCATCTTCGGTTATAGGACAATCTTTGGGAGTCTCGCGACAATACGCGAGCGTGAGGTTTTGGGGGTCGGTGGAAGGAACAACGTCAACACTACGTTGGTGTGCTGTTGGATCTCTGCTGTTCAAGATAATTATTGGAATGCTTGTTCTACACAAAAGACTCATCATTTTGGACGCCTCCCACAAACTACACTACCCAGAATGCCTAGAAGGACCAAGAAGCAGGGGCATCAGTAGTGAGTGGAAATTTTGTGTTCTTGTTTTGTTTTGGCTTTAAAAAGCCACATAAAGTGAGAGCTTTCCCAAAAGCGCCACACTGGAGCCAATAAGTTACTTCATGAATTAAATTGAACAAAAACTTTTGGCTTTAGATCAAATCCATCACTTTCTTTTAAAATCATAAGTTTTGTGATGGTGCTGACTCTAGATCAACAGTTTTTATTGAGTCAGAAGCTGCAAAACAGTCCTGTTCAACATGAATGATAAAATATTGAGCTGATAGAGAATAAGATGGATTTGTTTTCAATAGGTAACCACAAGAGGCGACATAAGCGCTGAAATGACTTTCACCATAAAGCAATCACTGATCCACTCCAATGAAAATCATGTTTTGGTGTTTTGATCATGTTCTTGGGACATTCTTTGAATGATGGAGTACAGTCATCCATCTATTTTATGATCCTGCTGTTCCCCTTTCAGGGTTACGGTGCTGCCAGAGCCTAACCTGGTAAAGGTGAGGTACATCCTGGACAAGTCGCCATCTTATTCGCAGGGCTATGATGAAGAGCAGAAAGAAAATTCAGCTGAAAATTGCATCATTGAATATGCACTGTCCCAGAGAAATAAATACAATTGAAACGGAGGAGAACTTTTAAAGGCAACAATAAACACAAAACACGCAGATGATTTGTGATTCCTGTACTTCTGAGTTCCTTTTATGGCATAAATACAAATATCTATCTGATGTTTTTGCATAACAACCAAAATGATTATCATTAAAGAAAATACAATGATAAAATATTTTTAACTAAAATTGTTTTAATGATAAAGTTATCTGAGTGATGTTGATTTCAATGACTACAACCATAAATAAATGAGAATATATTTTTATTTTTTCACCAGTGATTCACTATTTGTAAAAAGAAGTTACAAAACACAATTTCCTTCATTTAGCGCCAGTCATTTCTGTTCAGCATCACGCGAACTACAAGAACTGTCAGGACACCGTTTCCCACAATGCATTGCTTTGTAGCTAATAACATTTTTCAAGATTTTATATTGAAACAAATTTCAAAGACATTTTTTTTTGCTTTCTTTTGCTTTTTGGAGAAAAAAAACAGATTCCATTTATAGTTTAGCCTCCTCCAGAAATAAACAAAACTTGGAATTTGTTAGAAGAAATATGCACTTCTGGATGTAAAATTTAGCAAGAAAGACAAAAAAATTGATTACAAATTTACATTGCATTGTCTTATGCTGGTGAAAACCAGTGTTGTGACTTATTGTAATGTGTTGAGGATTTTTGGTGTTGCAAGGTTAATTTTTTCGTGTTGTGTTAATTTTTTGGGGTGTGTTTTTGACCTTTCTGGGCCACCATAAGATTAAAGACCCAGTCTTTCAGTTTTTAGGTGAATCTCACTAATCCTTTTTAATAATCCTCCTAAAATCAATATTCCAGGTGGTTTGGGTTCCTCACTTATGACAAAAGATTCCCTATGGAAGTCCCAGAAACGCTGGTTCCACTTTCAGACGTTTTATTATTATTTTTTTTTTTAGGTGAAACTGAACCTTTAAGTGAAAATAGTTGCACATTTTTTAAATTCGAATATGCCGCCTGTTTTTGAAAGGCAGAGAACCATCTCATTTCCTTTCTTGTTTTAGTTTTTATTCATTTTACCTGTTTTCACTGATGATTTGCTCCATTCAAGTCCAACCTCATTCGGTAACTTCAATGCAAAAGCTCTAACACAGACAACAGCTTCTTCGACTTCACTTGTCTGCCTTCATCGTCCACGTAAGAGCAGACGGTGGGGCTGGGTGTCTGTGGCATTCAGTCAGTGTAGCACGGCACAGTCTGGTGACGAATCTAAACCACATTTTGGGATGAATCCTAAACATATCAGAGAATGGTGCAAGTAGATGGATAAAGGACCAAGACGGCTGCAGGAAGAAAAGGAGCAAACCGATTTGCACGTGAGATTTCCGCAGCTCGTCCACTCTGCTGCTGTTGGACTAAGGCGGTACACTTCAGAGCTGCAGCTCTCTATGCAGCTACGGGGAGGAGCTGGCAGACAGACAGAGAGCCAGCGATGGGCCGGGATGGGAAAGCAGTCTGCTCGGGCCTCCTGAACTTAAGCTTCATCCATACTTCAAAAGAGGTACCCTCATTTTATTCTTTGGGTTCATGTGGGACAGAAAGCAGTCAAACTCCGTAAGAGAGAGGAAGCAGCGGGAAGCAGCCGTTCAGACAAGATGGACAGAAGGTCTGGGCAGCTTGTAGGATATTTTAAATGTTTTCATGAACCTAAACTTTAAGGCATGATCACTGATGTTTTTGTAGAGCTTTTCAAAATAAATCAACCAGATCTCTTAACAACATCCATGTCTTTCGTGCATAGTAAATGAGATAAACACAGACATCGCTCGTGTAGCTAACATGCTAAAAACATTAGCTGCTAGCTCCGTGTAGCTAACATGCTAAAAACATTAGCTGCTAGCTCCGTGTAGCTAACATGCTAAAAACATTCCTTGTGTCCGAATTCATGCCCTAACCCCCAAGTACTAAAAAACTATATAGTGTGTCACTATATATGCTGGACTATGTAGTCCTGGATTCTAAAAGCAATTTCGACACCATTCTCACTACTTTTCGGTCGCCGTTCTTCTTCGGGTCTTTTTTAAATAGCGGTGGACAAACATCAGAATGGTTGCATTACCGCCACCACCTTCTTTATACTCCAATTATCATGTCGCCGGTTTGCAGAAGTAAAAACCTAATAAATGTAAAAATATTACGAAGTCTGTTTATGAATTTACTATGTTCTTATTCATTCTTTTTTTAAATTTATTAATGTACTGTTGATAAAAACAACCTGGATTTATAAAAAAAATAAAATTGCATACGTTTTTGTGAAGAAACTTCCTGTTTTTTCTCAGAAATTAACTGATAAATAACTAGTCCATTGCAATTTTTATTTTCGCACAGTTGAGCCATTTACAGGCTCGTGCGAAGCAGCACTTTTTCTGTACTTCTTTCCTGTACTTTACTGAAAATGCCTTCCAATATTAATCTTTCCATGTTCCTGTTGGCAATAATTCAACTGTTTTTACTTAGATCAAACTGAAAACGAGCTGAAATGAAGCACAGAGGTAACGTCTGAGGTTACTTTGCTCGGGGTTACACTAACTGCTGGGCAGGAGTTTGACAATCTTTTCCAACATTGGATTTTGATTTGATTCTATTATATTTACAATTACCTGTAACACTCTTATGAATTCAGAGAAAATGTGTTTTTCTTTCTAGTCAAACCATATCAGCCTTCAACACAAAGTGTTTTAAATCATTTATTACCAAAAGATTTACAGCACACATGT
>BNCR01000209.1:0-65386 GCA_014656515.1 Oryzias celebensis
TGTGAGATGAACGCAGTAAGCGCTACACCACCGTGCAGCCCCAGAGGTTTACCATGTCATGTAAAGGGGTTATTGGTGTCTCACAGAGAGTCCCTTCAGCAGAGGTGTAGCTGTGTGGTGCCTCCACCCGCCTGTGGGCTGGAGTCATGTGACTTTTTCTGAGTTTTTCCTCACTGAGAAGAATGGTGTAAGTAAGGGTGTAAGTGTTTCAGTAAGTGGAAGAAGGGTGTAAGGGTGTAAGTAAGGGTGTAAGTGTGTAAGTAAGGGTGTAAGGTGTAAGTAAGGGGTGTAAGTGTGTAAGTAAGGGTGTAGTTGTGTAAATAAGGGTGTAAGGGTGTAAGTAAGGGTGTAAGTGTTTCAGTAAGGGTGTAAGTGTGTAAGTTAAGAGTGTAAGGGTGTAAGGGTGTAAGTAAGGGTGTAAGTGTTTCAGTAAGGGTGTAAGGGTGTAAGGGTGTAAGTAAGGGTGTAAGTGTGTAAGTAAGGGTGTAAGGGTGTAAGTAAGGGTGTAAGGGTGTAAGTAAGGGTGTAAGTGTGTAAGTAAGGGTGTAAGGGTGTAAGTAAGGGTGTGTTTCAGTAAGGGTGTAAGTGTGTAAGTAAGGGTGTAAGTAAGGGTGTAAGTGTGTAAGTAAGGGTGTAAGTGTTTAAGTAAGGGTGTAAGTGTTTAAGTAAGAGTGTAAGGGTATAAGTAAGGGTGTAAGGGTGTAAGTAAGGGTTTAAGGGTGTAAGTGTGTAAGTAAGGGTGTAAGTAAGGGTGAAAGGGTGTAAGAGTGTAAGTAAGGATGAAAGGGTGTAAGTAAGGGTGTAAGGGTGTAAGTAAGGGTGTAAGGGTGTAAGTAAGGGTGTAAGGGTGTAAGTAAGGGTGAAAGGGTGTAAGAGTGTAAGTAAGAGTGTAAGGGTGTAAGTAAGGGTGTAAGGGTGTAAGTAAGGGTGTAAGGGTGTAAGAGTGTAAGTAAGGGTGAAAGGGTGTAAGTGTGTAAGTAAGGGTGTAAGTAAGGGTGTAAGTAAGGGTGTAAGTAAGGGTGTAAGTAAGGGTGTAAGAGTGTAAGTAAGGGTGTAAGTGTGTAAGTAAGGGTGTAAGTAAGGGTGAAAGGGTGAAAGGGTGTAAGTGTGTAAGTAAGGGTGTAAGTAAGGGTGTAAGTGTGCACCTGTGAGTGGAGTTGTTGGCAGCTCGCCGTGCTGAAGATCATCAGCATTTGTTTGGAAGCTGCTGCTTGTTGCTCGGATCCCTCTGTGGCTCTGCCTCCTGAGACATCAGCTTTTCACTCGCCAGCTGCTTCTTCCATCTCCTGTGGTTTGAAACATGCATGTTACTCAGGTCATGTGAAAGAAAATACAAGAGACCCCAGAACATATGAATCATCTTTCATCTCCATCAATACAGCAAATAAAAAGTCAAGAGAAAAACGCAGTTAAACCAAAACAAAAGTGTTTTTTTGAAGCTGCAGCTGTTTGAAGAGGAGTAGATGAAGAACACCGCCTGCAGCCATGGGTAGCAGAAGCTCTGCAGAAGGTGGGGGGTTCTCCACCAACACTAATGTCTGGGAAACAGAAAAATGCATGTTCTGAATAAAGATATGAACGATGAAATGGTCAAAGCAGCAAACAGGACATTAAAGCCACAGAGACGTGAAAACGTCATAGAGCAAATACTGTGGTCTGCATCTGAAATTCATTAGAATTTTTATTTTACTTTTATTTTATGAGGATGGCCAGTAGAAAACAAACTGATGAACAGAGAAGTCTTCTGCCCGACAGATGTGTCATCCTCTTGTCTTCGTCGTCTTGCTGTGTGGGTAGTTGTTAGAGCTGTTGTTGGTAAGAGTATGGTGAAGTATTGGTGAGGATAATGGACGTATCACACACTGATGACGTACAGGTGATGCTGTCACCCGGCGTCCTTACCTGCTCTCTTACTCACCCTCACACGTTGCAGCGTGCATGAACAACTGTGCATGAACATTTTCTCTCTTTTTAGGATTGGATTTCTACCAACGAACCTGTGATCTGATCTAAATATTTCACCTAATTCTAATAGAGACAGTAAGGTTTGGTTTCTCTCCTCCATGTTCAGGTCATCTCCTTCACATGTTTGGATTCTGTTTATGCTCCGCCCCTTCAGTGATGTCAGCAGGAACGCCGGCGTACGTGGCTGCTCAACCTGTTTTATTTTTCTGGGATTTGAATGTATGTTCATTATTTTGGTTTTCTGTCACTTTTGCCATTGACCTTCTGACCTTCAGTTTTTGATGCTTCCATGGACGTCTGTCACCTGCAGTTGAAGGCTGAACACTTTCAAGTTTTCCTTGGGTTCAACATTTCTGGTTATGGATCTTATGATCAAGGATCACATTTCCTTCAACATCAAATCAGCACAAACAGGAAATTAACTTCTTTTTTGATCCTCTCTGAAGCTTCTCCTTTCCCTCCCAGTAATTAGACTGAGACAATGTAATAAATCAATACACAACTGCTTGTCTGGAAGCCGAACCACTCGAGGAGCTCGGCACATTAACACGTTCAGCTGAGAGACAGACATTACGCTGCAATCAATCCTGATTCACTATCGCCGGCCCCTCCCCCTGCTTCCTCTGTCTCTGGACATAACCATGGATCTGCGATTACACTGTGGCCTACATGGTCAGCCCTTCCTCGCCGTTAGCCCACAGGCACCACACTGGGGTGTTTGGTTCTCACTGAAACCTAGTATCAAACCTGTTGGTTGGTCGTTTGGTGACCTTAAGCTGTTAAAAAGGCACCAAAGTTCTGATGCAATCACCACCAGCGCTGAGATGAGGCAAACACATGACGGAGCGTCTTCTTTTTGTGTTAATGGCGCTGAGCAAGCACAGGGATCATGTTGAGGAAGGCAAATGTCTTCTCATAGAGACGATGTCTTAGCAAGCACGGCAAAGAAGAACAAAGTTCATCCACTAAAATGAAAAGGAGAAAAACGCTGCAGAACTGCAGCATCTGCACACTTCAAGTCAATTCAATTTTATTTATATTGCCCAAAATCATAGCCATGGCCACAGTCATGGGTTCTTCATGAAGAACGTGGACAAACATTTTCTTGTTGTGTGCAGTGTTGTCAGACTGTACGGGTACGAAGCGGGGTCAGGAATGAAGCAGGGTCAGGAACAAAACGGGGTCAGGAACAAAAAGGGGTAAGGAATGAAGCAGGGTCAGGAACGAAGCGGTGTCAGGAACAAAACGGGGTCAGGAACAAAAAGGGGTCAGGAATGAAGCAGGGTCAAGAACAAAACGGGGTCAGGAACGAAGCGGGGTCAGGAACAAAACGGGGTCAGGAATGAAGCTGGGTCAGGAACAAAAAGGGGTCAGGAACGAAGCGGGGTCAGGAACAAAAAGGGGTCAGGAATGAAGCAGGGTCAAGAACAAAACGGGGTCAGGAACGAAGCGGGGTCAGGAACAAAACGGGGTCAGGAACGAAGCTGGGTCAGGAACAAAAAGGGGTCAGGAACGAAGCGGGGTCAGGAACGAAGCAGGGTCAGGAATGAAGCAGGGTCAGGAACAAAACGGGGTCAGGAATGAAGCTGGGTCAGGAACAAAAAGGGGTCAGGAACGAAGCGGGGTCAGGAACGAAGCAGGGTCAGGAATGAAGCAGGGTCAGGAACAAAACGGGGTCAGGAATGAAGCTGGGTCAGGAACAAAAAGGGGTCAGGAACGAAGCGGGGTCAGGAACGAAGCGGGGTCAGGAACAAAACGGGGTCAGGAACAAAAAGGGGTCAGGAATGAAGCAGGGTCAGGAAACAAAATGGGGTCAGGAAAAAAGCGGGGTCAGGAACGAAGCGGGGTCAGGAACGAAACGGGGCCGTGTCTAAAAGTCTATTTGGCTGATGACATGATGAGGACCAGGTGTGGAGATGGCTGCAGTCAGTAGTTCTCTCTGATCACCAGAGAGGGAGACAGAGCGTTGCCTCCTGAGCGTGAGGCATGCCTGTCCAACTGCTCACTAGCACAAATTTCTAATCAGCCAATCACACGGCAACAAACTAATGCATGTAGTCAAGTAGACCTGATCCAGACAACCTGCTGCGGTTCAAACCGAGCATCAGTGACTTTGAACATGGCGCGGTTGTTGGTGTCAGACGGGCTGGTCTGCGTATTTCAGAAACTGCTGATCAGCTGGGATTTTCACCCACAACCATCTCAGGGTTTACAGAGAATGGTCCAAAAAAGAGAAAACATCCAGTGGGCGGCAGTTCTGTGGGTGGACACGTCTTGTTGATGCCAGAAGTTAGAGGAGAACGTCCAGATTGGTTCCAGCAGATTGAAAGGAAACAGGAACTCCAATAACCTCTGGTTCCAACCGAGGTCTGCAGAAGAGCATCTCTGAGCACACAACACGTCTAGCCCTGATGAAGACGGGCTACAGCAGCAGAAGAACACACGGGTACTCAGCAGTGTTGTGGTGCAAAGCTGACTTACATTGGTTGCATAAAAACTCTACAGTAAGGTGTTATAACAACAGAACTAAAACTCCGGCGTTAACGGCAAACTGAAGAAACGCTCGCACGTTAAATATCTCCTGATTGTGGTTTGCGCTTCCCCGTGTTCTGGTTTACCAGGAAGCAGCACCAAAATAGAGTGGAAATTGAGCCCGTGGGCGGGGTCATTAACAAACACTCAGCCAGACGCTTCCCGGGTCTCATCGGCCTGAAACAGCTGCGCACGTCACACAGTAACAAATGAAGGGGACAGCTCCTCCACGTGTCTGGCACTGGGAAACACGTGTGTGCCAATGGGAACACTGGAAACCCACAAAAACCCAAAGATGTTGGTCTGAATATCTGAGACACATAAACAGGAACGTCAGCTTCCTCAAATTCAGATGAGGATGACTTCTTCTGCACATGTCCCTGCTCTCAGAAAACGTTATTAATCGCTGCCTTTGTCGACACCAAATGACAGAATGATTTTTTTAAAGGAATTACCTTAATTTATACAAAGGTTCAATTGGTTTTAATTAATTCAGCTGGCTGTGAACCAGGTTTATTGAGAAGGCACATTATAATGCTGGCAGAGATTTATGTCACAAATGAAGTGGCAGTTCTCATTATGTGAATTTATAATCTATTACCTGCCTTTAAAATGCAATTATATATTATTAGACTAATGGGAGACTATAATACTGAGCTCATAAAGAAATGTTAATCATTGGAATAAATGCTGGCAGGGCCCTGCGACAGACATGGGTGTGCCCTGCCTTCACCCAGAAGTGGCCAGAGTAGGCTCCGTCCCCGCCGTGACCCTAAAAGGGACAAAGTGGGTTCAGATAATGGATGAAACAACTGAACATAAAAGTACAGCAGTGATTGCCCCAAATCCTCTAAAAATGCCAGTTGTCACAATTCCTGGTCTTTGTTTCTCAGAGGTGCTTTAAAAAAATTCCTAAAATATTTTTCAATCCACCTTTGATTCTGGAAATGATATTCTTTGGTTTGTTTCTAACGTTTAATGTTGGTGGCGCCGGTGGCGTGTGGGAGGAGCTACCAGCTAATCTCTTTAGCCTGATCACTACATGAAGCGATGTTTGTGTTTGTCTCATTTACAATGCATGGACCAGGTCAACCAGATCAGACTTGTTTATCTCAAAGAGCTCGACATAATCATGGGGATCAATGGCCATCAAAAAGAAATGATAAACTTTATAAACCATCTACCCACAAAAAAGTCAACTTCAGTTCCAAACAGTAAGCACTCTTCCTCTTGTAGCAGCAGTTGTTTGTTGTTCCTGACTTTTGATCACAATATGGTGGCACAAAAATCCCTTTAAATTGCCAGACCTTCACACCTCGCCGGCCGGTCCAATCGCCTCAGATCGTGTCTCTACCATTGACTTAACACTGAAACTGTGAAACTGGCTGCCGTTCCATTTGGTGGAAATGCACCTTTACTGTACTGTGATCAGAAGTTTGGGATTCATCTGTTTGAATTTAAACTAAGTTGCATTTGGGTAAAAATCTTCCTTTCATGTCTTCTCATGGATTCAGGCCAGCATTCCACCAGTTTTCTCTGGTTCCTGCAGAGTTCTTCCCTCACAGAAGGTTCGTCCTCAGATTTTCTGGATCCTCTGATGAAAAGCAAACAGTCAAATGTCAACAATTGCATCTGTCCAAGTCTCACTTTCCATTTGTCATCTGGGTTAACAGATCATGTGGAACTCAGTGCTGCTGTCTGGGATGAAACGGCAAGGTCAGGGGGCGCCGCGCTGCGCCACGCAGGAAGTCCTTCACCACCGCAGAGGAGCAGAGTGAGCAGCGGCAGGAAGAGCATCATGTCAGACGATAAAGAGGCAGAGCAGAGAGACGGGAGCTGGGAATGATGATGACACTCTGCTCTTAAATTGTTTGGAGAGCCCCCACCTGGCGGGTCATGAATCAGCCTGTCCAGAGCTCCTCCGGCGCCTCTGCAGAGGCTGTGGGGGCCGTGACAGGTGAGCCTCACCCCTCCTCTTCATCATTTAACATTTAATCGAAGCTGCCGCTCATCTCGAACTCTCAGCTCCACTTCGGTCCTTCGCTTTCATTCATCTCTCAGCGCAGCTGAGGAAGGGCAGAACAGGGGGCGGGTGTGCCCTCCTCTGTGGGGCTCCGTGGGGGTCAGGAGTAAAAACCAAACGCAGGAAAATCCATCTTTCTGTCAAAACATGGAGAAGGAACTCCCATCCATGAGAAGGAGAAGAGGAAGACCTTTAGGGAGAGCAGACAGCTGGGAGTCAGCTCCAGACCAGCGGATGGGATCACAGTCCAACGGGAGGAGCGGACCAGGAAGTTCTGCTCTGGATCAGCTGATCTGATTGGGATCAGAGGATGGGATCACAGTCCAACGGGAGGAGCAGACCAGGAGGTTCTGCTCTGGATCAGCTGATCTGATTGGGATTAGAGGATGGGATCACAGTCCAACGGTCTGTAAATTCTGTTGTGTCAATCAGTTCTGGGTCTTTGGTTTGTTTCTCTCATGTTTTACTGGTGTTACTGTCTCCTTCCTGCTGTCTGATGATTGACAAATGTCCAGGATGAGGGAAACAGTAAAGATACAATAACATGTTCCTTAATTACTTTGATTGTTGTCATTTTTCCAATGTAGAATTTCCAAAGTTACTTGACAGTCTTAGTCTTTTCTGTCGTTAGATCCTCAGCAGACTTCAGGAGCGTCCTACCTTCATCCCTTTCTTTTCTTCAGAAAAGGCAAACGTTGATGGTATTTTTGGTCTCAGCTGCAGAGAGGTCAGCTCTGTCACATGACGGCTGGATAATATATATTCATGTTTGTTTGAAACAAAGCAACCTTTTGGTAAAGCTTAATCTTCCAGCCTCTACTTCTTGTTACTCCTCTTCCTCTGCTGACCTTTCACCACCGATAACCAAAAGGAAGCAGAGGTTATGGATTTCAGCATTGGCCAGCGTTTATGTTTCCAGACAGATCGATACATCATACTAATAAGTAAAATCTGCAAGCGCCAATTATTGCACGTCATGTTTACCCACCCAGGTGAGTAATCGTCCAATTTAGCAAAAGCTCACCGAGGAAAGTGGAGCTGCCGGCAGCTTGTTATAAATTGTACACTCGCTCTCACACACACACGTAATTAAGATCCCCAAAACACACAGTGTTAATATGGCTCTGAGCCCATTAGGCTTGCAGGCCCTGAGGTACAGGTGAAGAGTTTCCAACATTTACAGAAACACATTTTCAGCAGAAGAACCAGATTCTTCTCATTCTCAGATTGTAACAATCCGCCCCGCACACTGGCAGGAGATCGTCACAACACCCTTTTTTAAGGCATAGGCGCATCAAATGTTGAATTACTCTGTGTGCTAATAACAACAATAATCATAATCATAATAGTGATAATAAATGCGCATAAACTCTTTCTTTGGACAACCCGTGTATTGTTGGTCCGATACAACTTAGAAAGCCCCACCCAAGACACTTGAAACATAAACATCAACTCGCAATCCCCAAAGTTTATAATACACGGAAAAAACACAGATCAACACTGACCCCGGTCTGGTAAACACATATACATAAACGAACAATACTCCTGAGGCGAAAATAGAAGGGAAAAAAAAAAAGGTCCGACCAGTTCACGCGTCCGGTGGGAGGCCGCTCCGTCAGGCTGCAGAAACGCGTCCCACCGGCTGTCAAGGCTGCGGCTGTTCCTCATACGGGATGTCCCAGGCGCTCCAAAGTTACTCCATCCAAAGAGAAAAAACGTAGAATGCAGTGTGGAGGGTAATCCCAAATAGCACAGGAAAAGTAATCCCCAATGCGCGAAATCCCGCTCCGCCACGCTCCTGGTCGGCAGACAGCTGTCCATTCATTCAAAACCAAAAAAAAAAAGCCAGCCTCCCCGCGCACCTGATTCTTGATTTAAAAAAAAAAAAAAACAAGGTGTGTCACAGTCACCTGACCTGGCAGGACCCGTTGGCCCAATAGGGTAATGACAAATAATCACATGACCATTAGAACCTGCAAATTCCACCTGTTAAACACATTACAAGTTACAAGTTCTTTTTTCTTGGTCATGGTTGTAACTGCACTGTAGGCAACCATTACATCCCCCCCCCCCCCCCCCCCCCCCCCCCCCCCCAGCCAGCGGCTTATCGGGACCATAGAAGGGTTTCATGTTCACTACATTCACAGTATCTGTCTTTATTTTGTCAGTCAACCACCGCACCTGGTAATTGACGGGTCCCAGTTTCTTCTCTATCCTTGCAGGCCCTTCCCATTTGGGCGCTAATTTGGCAGAGAACCTAGTGGAGGCTTTGGACAGTGGGTGTGACCGCACCCAGACCAGGTCGCCAACCACAAACTGTACATCTTTGCGGCGGGCATTGTAGTACCTGGCTTGTCTAGCTTTGGCCACACCAACATGCCTTTCCACCTCTTTCATGAATTGTGTATGAGTGAGTAGTGTGCTGTATGGAGGTGTGTCAGGAGTAGGTGTCTTATGAATGAGGCGTTCTAAGGGTCCGGCGATACCACGTCCAAGAGCCAACACAGCAGGGGTCACACCAGTGGTTTCGTGAACAGCTGTGTTGATGGCGAGACGGAATTCAGGCAGCCACCGGTCCCAGTCCTGATGGTGGTCCTCCACGTAAGACGCCAGCATAGTCTTGAGAGTCCTGTTCACCCGTTCTGTTAGATTTGTCTGTGGGTGATACGCGGTGGTGAGTTTCTGGGTTACGCCCCAAGAGGTGCATAACTGGTTTAAGAGTTGACTAGTGAATTGAGGGCCACGGTCAGAAACCAGGTAAGCTGGTACACCCCAGCGTGTGAAGATTTCATCCTTAAGGATGCGGCATACTTTCGGTGTTTTAGCGTCTCTGAGCGCAAACAGTTCGACCCATTTACTGTAGTAATCAACGACTACCATGAGTATGGAGTTCTGGGATTTACTGGACGGAAACGGTCCCATAAAATCCACCCCAATCATCTCCCCAGGTGTCTTGACATCAGTTGTTTGAAGCAGTCCAGTAGGCTTTTCGTTTGGCGATTTATACTGTTGACATTTTTGACAACAACGCACATGAGTCCAGACGTCCTTCCTTATATCTGGCCACCAGGCCACATCCAATATTTTGAGGAGGGTTTTCATGCGACCCAAATGTCCTCCAAATGGACTGTCATGATAGTAGGACAGGAACTCTGGAATGAGAACTGCTGGAACGACCATCTGATAATTGTATCCACTATATTTGGATGGCACACCCCGGTAGAGCACACCCTGTTGGAGTTTATAATGAATACGACCGTGAGTAGGTTCATTGATAGTGAGGAGGAGTTGTTGGCACACAGGATCCTTTTCTTGAGTTTTCTCTACCTCCTGCAATGAGGTTGGCAGGTCCGCCCAGTAGGCTTTTGCAGAGGTGACGGCCACGTAAGCTTCCGATGATGACTGGTTTTCCTGGACGGTAGCGCGAGAAAGTGCATCTGGGACAATGTTGGAGCATCCCTTTCTGTAGTGTACTCTAAAGGAAAAAGCCTGAAGCCGCAGTGTCCACCTGGTCAGCCGAGATGATGTCTTTGGGCAGTTGAAGGCCCAAGCTAGAGCGCTGTGATCAGTGTAGACGTCGAAGGTGTCTCCCTCCAGATAGTGTCTCCATTTCTCCACAGCCCACACCACTGCCAGGCACTCTTTTTCAGATGTGGAATAGCGGAGTTCTGGTCCCCGGAGAGCCCTTGAAGCGTAGGCGATGACGCCCTCCGTACCCTCCACGGACTGTGTCAGGACAGCACCCAAGCCGACATCACTTGCGTCACAGCTGATCTGGAAGCCTAGGTGTAGTTGAGGTTGTGCGAGAACAGGTGGTGAACGTAGCAGGTCCTTAAGATGTTCAAAAGCTGTCTGACATTCCGTGGACCACACCCATGGGACATCTTTCTTCTTGAGGTGGTTGAGGGGTGCTGCAATGTCGGCCAACCGAGGTATAAATTTATGGTACCAACCTACCAGCCCCAAAAACCTCTGGAGACCTTTAAGGTCAGTGGGAACTGGATAGGTTGTGATGGCATGGACTTTGTCTTGGTCCACCTCCACACCCCGTGCAGACACTACATGACCCAGGAATGTGAGCTTGGTCTTGAAAAAGTGGCACTTCTTGACATTGAGGGTCAGACGAGCGTGGTGGAGCTTTTGGAATACTGCATTAAGGTCTCTGAGATGTTGTTCTTGGGTTTTCGAAAAAACAACGATGTCGTCTATATATACGAAACAGATGTTTCCTTTCAGGTTCCCCAATACCCGCTCCATCAGTCGTTGGAAAGTGGCCCCAGCATTGCGCAAACCAAAAGGCATGACTCTGAACTGGAAAAGTCCTCGGTGGGTTATCATGGCTGTCTTGTACTTGCTATCTTCTCCCATGGCAACCTGCCAATAACCACTTTGCAGGTCGAGCGAACTGAAGTACTTTGCCCCCTGCATAGATTCAAGTATTTCATGCACCAGTGGCATAGGGTAGGCGTCATGGTGCGTCTTGGCATTGAGCCCCCTGTAGTCCACGCAGAACCGGAGTGACCCGCATTTCTTTGGGACTAAGACCACTGGAGAAGCCCATGCTGATGACGATGGTTCAATGATGCCGTTAGATAGCATCTTGTCGAGATGTTCATCAATGACTGCTTGTTTCTGGGGAGACACTCTGTAGGCTCTTTTCCGCACAGGAAGCTCATCTGTCGTCGGGATATGATGTTTGATGATGTTGGTATTCCCGGTGGTGGCAGTCCAGACTGTAGGCCACTTCTGCAGCAGTGGCCAGACCACCTCAGGTTGAGCCTCCAAGAGCAGAGAAAAAGGTTGGTTGTCACTCGAGTCTTCGACAGCTAAATAAAAATACGCTGATGGCTCGACATGGTCCCACTCAAGAGTCTCTCTGGTTTTCCGCAGAAATGTATACTCTTTGCCGCCAGTCATTATATATTTTCCAAGATGCGGTTTTAAAGTAAGCTGACTTGTGCACAGAAAGTCCAGGCCAAGAAGCAGAGGCATACATAACTGGGTTTCTTCAAGAATGTAGACACAGACATGGTAGTGGATGTCGTTCAGGGTGAGAAGAAGGTTAGCTCTCCCCAGGGCTTTATTCTCTTGTCCATTGGCCATGACAAACTTGAGATTGTTATGCACACCCAAGGATTCACTTGCCTTCTTGATGTCATTCCAGAGAGATATGCTCATTAAAGAATACGTGCATCCTGTATCCAGCACAGCATCACCTCTGTGTCCCCGTACTTCCACTGGCACCACCAAGAGAGTTGGGGTCCCTTGTACTGAGGCCACGTCTGCTCCCTGTCCATGGCCAGTCCCCTGGGGTGGCCTCCGAGGTGTCCTCCTTGATGATCGTTCCGCCGGGTTGGCCTGCTGAACACGACTCCAGTAGTCTCGTGTGTGACTCCAGTCTTTCTCTATCAGAGAGCCCACTCTGACTAACTGCTCAACGGTGGAGACTATGCCCCGCAGCCCACTGGCTAGCCTTGGGTTGCATGCATCCAGGATGCGACGTACTATTTCTGCTTCTGGCATGTCCGGCCGCCATCTTAGGCAGAGTGCTCGGTGATCGTATGCAAAGTCTCTTAGGACTTGGGTTGGAGTTTGAACACTCTGGCGTAGCTGGTCTTCGATTTCAGATGAATAATCAGAAGGCAGAAAGGCGTCCAGGAAGGCTGTCTTGAAATCATTCCAATTATGGATTTTTCCACGGGCAGCCATCCACCAGCTCCGAGCCGGCCCCTTCAGGACAGTGTTTAGGGTGCCTATGAACTCGGTGGTACTTAACGGGCGGAGGGTGAGGAAATTTTCACATTGTTCGATGAACTCCGTAACATCAGTGGAATTACGAGACTCACCGAACTGCGGGAATTCCATCCTGATGGGTGGTCTGGGTGTGGCGGCTGGAAAAGCCGTAATGGTAACCTCCCCATCAGGTAAACGAGGATTCAACAGTGTATGAGCGGGTGTAGAAAGACCAGCGGGCCCCCAGAAGGAACGCGGTGGCCTGACAGCCTTTTTCAATTTTTCTTCCCACAGTTTATCTCTCCGTTCCAAACATGCTACCACGGTCTCATCCAGTTTCTGGAGCTTGCTGTCGATGTACTCCTTTGCTCGCTGGCCCACTGTGTCAATCGCGGCTCTCAGTCCGTCCTCTCTGTTCAACGTACTGTCCACTGTCTCCTTTAAGCGGATTTCTAGGGCATCCATTTTCACATGAATCTCCCGGAGGAGATCTGCGACGCTTTCACCCACTTCCTCTGCCTCCTGGGGTTCTTTATCAACATCATCCTCAGCCTCCTCATCTTCAAGGTACATGGATTCCAGCCGACTGGTCAACTCTACCACCTCAATGCGTGGAACTCTGATGGTGACACAACATTGTAAACCGGGACCGGAATCTGGTGTTAGGTCGACGAGGGGAGAAGGTCCTGCTTCATCAGCCCCGTCCTCACTGGGTGGACCCTGCTGGTCACTCCTGGACATAGTTATTGTAGTTTGAGCGTAAGTTAATTGTGAAAATTGAGCTATATAAATGTATGTATAGCGGTGCAAGCTGAAATTAAACAATGAATATAGATTCTAAAACATGTTCCCATAAGAGGTGGTGTAACAGGAAACATCACAAAAACCCCAATAATAATAAATGGCTGTGAAACCCCACGTTTGAAGAGCAACGATAATTCCTTTAAGGAATATATATACCCCTCCACCATAAATCACAAATCAGAAGGCTCAGAAAACAACAATATACCTATATATATGGCAATGAAAACAGATTTTATAATTACAAACATTCAATGCGTCCCCATACTGGCCACCACTCTGTAACAATCCGCCCCGCACACTGGCAGGAGATCGTCACAACACCCTTTTTTAAGGCATAGGCGCATCAAATGTTGAATTACTCTGTGTGCTAATAACAACAATAATCATAATCATAATAGTGATAATAAATGCGCATAAACTCTTTCTTTGGACAACCCGTGTATTGTTGGTCCGATACAACTTAGAAAGCCCCACCCAAGACACTTGAAACATAAACATCAACTCGCAATCCCCAAAGTTTATAATACACGGAAAAAACACAGATCAACACTGACCCCGGTCTGGTAAACACATATACATAAACGAACAATACTCCTGAGGCGAAAATAGAAGGGAAAAAAAAAAAGGTCCGACCAGTTCACGCGTCCGGTGGGAGGCCGCTCCGTCAGGCTGCAGAAACGCGTCCCACCGGCTGTCAAGGCTGCGGCTGTTCCTCATACGGGATGTCCCAGGCGCTCCAAAGTTACTCCATCCAAAGAGAAAAAACGTAGAATGCAGTGTGGAGGGTAATCCCAAATAGCACAGGAAAAGTAATCCCCAATGCGCGAAATCCCGCTCCGCCACGCTCCTGGTCGGCAGACAGCTGTCCATTCATTCAAAACCAAAAAAAAAAAGCCAGCCTCCCCGCGCACCTGATTCTTGATTTAAAAAAAAAAAAAAAACAAGGTGTGTCACAGTCACCTGACCTGGCAGGACCCGTTGGCCCAATAGGGTAATGACAAATAATCACATGACCATTAGAACCTGCAAATTCCACCTGTTAAACACATTACAAGTTACAAGTTCTTTTTTCTTGGTCATGGTTGTAACTGCACTGTAGGCAACCATTACAAGATAGTTACTGCTGCTGCTGCTGTTACTGCTGCTGTTACTGTTGCTGCTGCTGCTGTTACTGCTGCTGTTACTGCTGCTGCTGCTGTTACTACTGTTGTTACTGTTGCTGTTACTGCTGTTACTGCTGCTGCTTTTGCTGCTGATGCTGCTGCTGCTGTCACTACTGCTGTTACTGCTGTTACTACTGTTATTACTGTTGCTGTTACTGCTGTTACTACTGTTACTGCTGTTACTGATGTTACTGCTGCTGTTACTGTTCTTACTGCTGTTACTGCTGCTGCTGTTGCTGCTGCTGCGGCTGTCACTACTGCTGTTACTGCTGTTACTGCTGTTGTTACTGTTGCTGTTACTGCTGTTACTGCTGCTGCTTTTGCTGCTGATGCTGCTGCTGCTGTCACTACTGCTGTTACTGCTGTTACTACTGTTACTGCTGTTACTGCTGTTACTGCTGCTGTTACTGTTGTTACTGCTGTTACTGCTGTTACTGCTGTTACTGCTGCTGCTGCTGTTGCTGCTGTTACTACTGCTGTTACTGCTGCTGTTACTGTTACTACTGTTGTTACTGCTGTTACAGCTGTTACTACTGTTGTTACTGTTGCTGTTACTGCTGTTACTACTGTTACTGCTGTCACTGTTGTTACTGCTGCTGTTACTGCCGTTACTGCTGTTACTGCTGTTACTGCTGCTACTGTTTTACTGTTGCTGTTACTGCTGTTACTACTGCTGTTACTGCTGCTGTTACTGTTACTACTGTTGTTACTGCTGTTACAGCTGTTACTACTGTTGTTACTGTTGCTGTTACTGCTGTTACTACTGTTACTGCTGTTACTGTTGTTACTGCTGCTGTTACTGCCGTTACTGCTGTTACTGCTGTTACTGCTGCTACTGTTTTACTGTTGCTGTTACTGCTGTTACTACTGTTGTTACTGTTGCTGTAACTGATGTTACTGCTGCTGCTGTTACTGCTGTTACTACTGTTGTTACTCTTGCTGGTACTGCTGTTACTGCTGCTGCTGCTGGTACTGCTGTTATTGCTGTTGTTACTGTTGTTACTGTTGCTGTTACTGCTGTTAGTGTTGCTGCTGCTGTTACTGCTGTTACTGCTGTTGTTACTGTTGCTGTTAATGCTGTTACTACTGTTGTTACTGTTGCTGTTACTGCTGTTACTACTGTTGTTACTGTTGCTGTTACTGCTGTTACTGCTGCTGCTGCTGTTACTGCTGTTACTGCTGCTGGTACTGCTGTTACTGCTGTTGTTACTGTTGCTGTTACTGCTGTTGTTACTGTTGCTGTTACTGCTGTTACTACTGTTGTTACTGTTGCTGTTACTGTTGCTGTTGTAGTGGTAAACTTTATACTGAAGAGTCTACCATGGAAGCTTCATCATGAAGGACAGAACAACCAGAGCAGCACAGAGTATGTCATGTAAAAGAGCAGTTTTACCGAAACATTAACGGAAAAAATTAGCATTTGACTGTGTGAAGAAAGCAAATCTAAGGGTGCAGCGGGATTAAATGAGCTTTATGACTCGCTGCACTTCTGTTGACTTTGTTTTTATATTTGTGAGAAGCTTCAGTCGTCATGCAGGTCACAGGTCAGTGTGAGGATAAAAGCGAAGCGAACCACCTCAGCAGTAGCCAAGCACCGCCTCCTCCAGGCGCCGGGCAGAAACAGCAGCTTTCAGGTGAGGCGTTCTTCCCCAGCAGCAGCCGGGAGGCTTTAAAGCTGTGACCCTTCAGGCTGAAAGCATTCTGGAGAGATTACTCGCTGATGAAAACTGGCTTTCTCAACACCCCACCCCTCCACCCCCCTCCACACCTGTCCACCGTGGAGGCCCAACAGCAGCTGACAAACAGGGTCAAGCCGGGCTTTGAAATCATGCAGTCCTGGAGGGATAATTGGTGAGCAGCAGGGTCACGTTTGATGGAAACACGCTTTGCAAATTTATCTGGGGACGGCTATGGCAGAGCGGCGTCACAGTCAACTCTGCACTCAGCTCTCCTGCGCATCTCTCTGAAGCTGCCTGATACACCGAAGCAGAACCAATCTCTAGAGCTGCACTCCACCCCCGTCTCTGAAGACGCCATTCAGACACAGTGACCTCCATCCACAGAGAACAAACGTTAACCTTCTGACAGAGATGGACGTCACAGAAACGAGACTTCACTCTTCTTCCTACCCAGTGATTCAGCACGCCAGCAAGTTCTGCAGGATTCAGAAAGCACAGGAAGTGGTGGTGAGACTGCGCCTGGTGGCAGAAACTTCAACACTGAGGGAATAAACTTCACATGACAAAATCAAAGGAGAAACAAAGGAGGGACTGAGCAGCTGAAATCAGCTGCACGAACTGAAATAAACTTTTAAAGGACAAGTAACAGAAATGAAAAGGACTGGAGTGACTGTGACAGAAGTACAAGTACACAACCAAAAGCATCACTGAAAACTCATCCTCACAGACAGTTTACAGAAGAGAGAACCTGCAAGAAACAAAGCTTTTTGATTTTATGGGTTTAGTTCTTTGAGTCGAAGGTTTGTCCTTAAAGCCTTTTTTGTTCATGAAATGTCATTGTGAAGTTTGATTTATGTTTGTGACATTTAATACTCATCAGCTTCTGGGAAATGAGGAAATGCACATTAACTTTAAATAATTTTTAACATAGATTAACCAGTAATCAGCTTCAGTTTCTTTTTGAGTGTAATGCTTAAAATATTCTGTTGATTTCCTCTCATTTGGGGAAATTCTGTCTTAAGTGAAAGATGTGATGAGTGCTCTGAAATGCTGCTTAAACTGACAACAGGATCTTTGCATTTAAAACCAATCAGACTGAACGATGACGGAGAATCTGCAGAGTCTGACCTGCACGCCTTCAAGAATCGGGCTGCTGTTTCCGATGCGCCAGCCTCTTAAATATCTTATCTCTGCGATCCCATTCACACTCTGTGATTTCCATTGAAGTAGGGAATCCATTTCCATGCTGTGGTTTTGTGTCATTGTGCAAGATGAATATAAATTGCATCAATTTCCAGTGATAAATGCAGAGACATTGTGCTGTGGATGCAGCATTAGTGTATAATGGGAAGGAAATGTCAGGGACACATTACAATATGCAGCTGTATACTAATGTGTTGGTTTTTTGGAGGCTGAACGCTGCCTCATGCTGATGCTGAAGCGCAGCAGTAAAATGCGATTCTTTTGTGAGCCGGAAAACTTTCTTTTTTCTCTTTTCTGTGTTGATGGATGGTATTGGTCTGAAGTGAGATGACTGACAGCTCTCTGTTTCAGTTCAGCACCAATACAAACCCGCTCTGGTGGGAAGGATTCGTAGACGGATGTGGAGGCTGCAGAACTGCTCTCCGTGTTCTCGCTGTGCTGCAGCTGCTGTGAGACAACTCAGTGGTTTCTGTTTTTCATCACAAACCTCATTTCAATTATGTTTATAAAGCAGCATTCTGGGTTTGGAAACATACCTCAGTAAATGTTTGTAGATTCCTATTTGTCCTGTTGACTGATTTTCTTCACTTCCACATGAAATGAAATAATCCTGCTGCCTCACTGTGATGTCACTGGGAATCTACCTACAAAAATCTGACAAAGAAGAAGATGCAGACCGACAGGAAACCTGTCCACAGTCATGGAGAGGCTTCATTTTTCACTCTCAGCTGCTCCCAAACCAGAACCAGAACCAAAGAAACCAGTCGACCCACTGATGAGGTTCCGGTGAAACGTGGAGAAACTGGATGCTGTTCATACAGATGTCAGGCCAGCAGGAACCTGACAGTTAAAGTCCAGTTGGCAGAGACATATTCTCTGAAATGTTTCTCAGCTAAACTTTGAAATGAGAAATTCTAAAGTTTTTTGCTATAAAAGTCAACTTTCCATGTGTTGGAGCCTTATTGATTGAGATGCCCTGTGGGTGTGGCTGTTCTGGCTGCCCATTATTAATTGAGATTGATTAGCTGACCTCAGACAGGTGTGCGTCAGCCAGAAAAGAGAAAGCCTTTCAACCGCAGGAAATGACGTGAAAGAAGTCAAATCCGTTGTCAGAAATGGAAATACTAAAAGCACAAATGAACTGAAAGCTGATCGGAGTGAAAGGCTTTATGAAGTGACAGCCAGGTCCATCTGGAGTCACACATCTCAGCAGCTCGAAGGGCTAGAATTAGCTAGAAAATACTAAAATGACTAAACAATAGTTTATAATTGTCCTGCTTGTCTTTCTGCAGACGTGTTCTAACCTGAATTTCTCTCAGTCATACAGCGTGACCAGAAACTAAGCGGCGGCTGACTGAATCCCAGAGCTTCAGAAGAGTCAATCTGGAGGCTGTATCCATGAAAACTCAAATGGGAGAAACAGCATGTCTTGTAGAAGAGGAGCAAAGCAGGAACTCTAACCTGGAATTCCATAAATTCAGGTTAAAAGAAGAAATAAAAATGTCAAGAAAAAGGAGTGAAGCAGGAGTTGAACACTTTGGATCAGGATGATTAAACTCTTTGTTCTCAGAAGCTGCAGCTTCATGTTTTCACAACATTCAAACCGTTAAGACACATTTATCGGGGGGGGGTTGGTCTTCCGGAGGAAAATCATTAATTAATTAATTTTTAAAAAGTGTGGGGGGGCAGGACAGGGTGAAAGGTCAGTGAACTGTTTCAGACCCAGTGTCAGCAGAGCTCCACCCAACCAGAGCAAACAGGACGTCAGGTTTGGGGGGATTTGGAAAGGCCGCGCCATGCCGAGGAGAGCGGGGGTCACATGAAATGAACTACAGCGTCTCATTAAAATTAAAATGCTCATTAAAGCTAATTGCCAATTTAAGGAATCAGGACAGAATCTGAGGTGTTCACTCACTGCTTCTGATCTCCCCACCAGTCATCCAGTAGAGACTCCGCCCACCTCTGTCTGAATGACACCAAACTTCACCAGAACCACCAGCTGATCTACAGAAGCCAGAACCCCATACATGAATGAGGAGAACACGGAAACTCCACCCGGAAAGAACCGAGCCGGGATTTGAACCAGAACCTTTCACTGTGAGGCGCTGACCACTACACCACCATGCAACCCTCAGCAGAAATATCAGCAGAAGTGCAGCGACAGTGCGGCTAATGGGGGATTTGAACCATCAACCTCTTGTGGTCCAGGTTCCTGAACCCGTTCAGATCAACCATCAGAACCCGGCCTCCTTCCTGATGGGAAACCTTAACCCGACGCTGAAGTTACCAAACCAGCAGGTCCAGGTAAACACAGCAGATGACTTTGATTCCATCGGTGGAAGACATTCATCACAGTATTCTAGAAACACAAACATGCAGCCTTACATGTGCACGTATGTACACACACACTCCTGTGTGCATGCACACCTGTAATGCCTGAAGCAGCAGCCGAGTCTCCGTGGTGAAGAGCCGCTGAAGGTGAAACACCTGGAATGAACTCTTCAAAACATGACTCCAGCAAAGTCGGAGACCTGCAGGTGTGCACAACGTGCACGTTGTTGCTGGCAGGTGAACTTTGTGACCTCCTGTGAACCAGCAGGTGTGTTTAGAGTCTTTGAGAAAGCGACTTTATTCCGGAAAAAAAAACAAAATTTCTTCTCCAAAAAAAGATCAGAATAAAAAAAATATAAAAATAAATCAATAATAACAAATATCAGAATAATTACTAAGCCACCTTATGCAACAAACCCACTTTTTAATAAACTAAAGTATTGAAATTTAGAGATTTGAATGATTTCTAAATAATTCAGTTCATGTTCAAAGTTAAAATTGAACAATTTGCAGAAAGCCTCCAAAATAATCGAACATGAACATGAACCCACCTGTCAGAACAAACATGAAACTCCACTGCATCTCCATGAGGGGATGCAGTTATGGAATCACGAATACACTATTCGTGTATTATTAATACATGAAAAACACATGAATTAAAGGCCCTCAAAAAAGGTGAAATAACAAATAAATATAAAGAAACCAATATTATAGGTTTTTTCATGTTTTGTGTTCATCTTGTTCTGTGTTTAGATAAAGACTTCTATCTGTGTTTAGTTTGCATTGGATAAGAAAGAGGGGCTTGGACTTGTTCAAACATTGAACATTATTTTTATGTTTGTGATTGTTTGCCGGATGGTTTCTTTTTTGCCTGTTTTTGTTGTTCCTGTTTGAAAATCAAATTAAAAAGGGAAAACAAACAAAAGATAACTGCGAGTTTCTGGCTTTACCTGTCAGTCACAGCAGGTTCATGTTGATGATCCTCATTTCTGTTACTGATCCTCAGAGCATCAGGTCTTCTGCTTTGTCCCCCCATGGTTGGTGGTCGGCATCTTTAAGAGCCCCCCCTGACCCAGTATCCTGCATTTTGGCTCCTTTCCTGCCAGTTCCTGACCATAATGGAAACAGGACAGCGTGGCTTTTCTCATTTCCTCCCTCCTGATTACTACCCTCAGACAGATTTCATTATGGAGGGCAATTTGTGTTTATTTAGGAGGCGAGAGAAATAAGTGATAAAGGCAGAGGAGGGGGGGGCTCTGTGATTCAGCTATTTTTGGTGTTTAACAGCAGAGCAGAGACATAGGAGATTCAGAGAAACTCCAAACGCTGCTGCTGCGGCGCCGTGTTTACCCGTCACGTGTGCAGATGTCTGTATTAACATGTGTTACGGAAACGGCGCTCTAATTGTGTGCAAGCTTTGACAGCCCTCAAAGATACCAACAAGCAGGGGTCACGCGGCATTACATGTCATTACAGCTCTATGGCAACCATTTCTACAGAGAGCTGCGGCTGCGCCGGCTAAAATGTGAAATCCATTTGTCGACAAGGCAACAACAAAGCCCTCAATTACTGCCAGAACACTTCCAATCTGTGACTGCGTTTGTGCAGCGCCGGCCCTCGCCTCATATTAACGCTGCAACATTACTTTTGACAAGCCTGTCTTTGAATCACATTAAAGACTTCCAGGATTATTATTCCATATGTACAATTGCATCAGCTCATCCCCCGGCTGCAGGCGCCATGATGGCGAGTGATGGCCGCGCTCTCAGGAGCGTCCTCCTCCAGAACTGAGGTGCTCTGAGCTCATCAAGATGCCGGGAGCACGCAGCCTCTCACCCATAATAAAAACGTGGCCGCGGTAACAGCCAGGATTAGAAATGGAGGATGTGAGGGGGAGATGATAATGACAAATGTCTGTGCTGATTAGATCCTCCCTCTGTGGACGGACGCACAGGAAGCAGGTCCACCATCCAGGCCTCAGTGTCGGGGAGGACAGGCCCCTTCCTGCAGAAGACGGATGCTGTTATAAATATCCACAAACTCAAAGGATCTGACTGGAAAACTGTGATCAACTGCAGATCTGCTGACACCACATCAGTGCTGCTTCATGAGGCTTTGAAGCTGTTGTTTCTGCCCCCCCCGCTGGGCTCAGAAGATGAAGAGTGTATGTGGCTTCAAAGTGCAGAATGTCTTAGAATACTGGAATGAATGGATGCTCTTCTCTAGAGCTTCAGCATCCTTAGCCTCTAAATGGCCTTTTCTATTCTCTGTCAGTTCAAAAATAACTTTCAGTTTCCTCTACAGCTTACAGGTTTTTCATTGCAGTGAATGTTAAAGCTCAACTGCACTTTTTCTGGAAGTTTTCTGTTTTATCAAAAAGTTCCGGTCTCGAAGAAGAGGCGCGATTGGCTGGCTCCGCCTTTAGAACTTAAACATAAACACTCAAAGCTTTCAGACTGAATTTAAATTCAGTTCTTGACCATATTTACAGAGTTCAAACAAAAGCTGCTCCGCATGCTGGACAGCTACTCAGTTCTCTGTCGGTTTCTTTGTTTAAAATCCCCTTACAGAGGTCAGGTTTATATTAGTTCATCTCTCCTCACAGATTCAAACATATGAAGTATTTTGGTCTTTTATGATGAGCGATAAACCTAAAGTTTTGGTTCAGATCAATGTGGTCTAAATGCCAACAGCCTGTGATCCTGCTGAACACATGAAAAGCAGGGGTGCATCCATCCAAGCCTGCCAAATCCCTTTTAGGCTCATAGGGTTGCTGGAGCCTATATTTCAGGATTGCAGGTCTCCGCTCCACCTCTGAGTGTAGAAAAGAAGTTTGGATTTTGATGCATTTCAACTTTTAAAAAGTGGTATAAAGACAATAAAGCACTGGAGTTCCTGCTGTCAGGGGAACCTCCACCTGAACGCCCCTCCTTCCACCTGAAAGCCCCTCCCTCCACCTGAAAGCCCCTCCTTTCACCTGAAAGCCCCTCCCTTCAATTGAAAGCCCCTCCCTCCACCTGAACGCCCCTCCTTCCACCTGAAAGCCCCTCCCTCCACCTGAACGCCCCTCCCTCCACCTGAAAGCCCCTCCCTCCACCTGAAAGCCCCTCCTTCCACCTGAAAGCCCCTCCCTCCACCTGAAAGCCCCTCCCTCCACCTGAAAGCCCCTCCCTCCACCTGAAAGCCCCTCCTTTCACCTGAAAGCCCCTCCCTTCAACTGAAAGCCCCTCCCTCCACCTGAAAGCCCCTCCTTTCACCTGAAAGCCCCTCCCTCCACCTGAAAGCCCCTCCCTCTACCTGAACCCCTCCCCCCTCCTGGAAGCCCTGATCTGAATGGAATGAGAGGATGGAGGTATAGTCCTCATGGTGTCCCCAACATATCAATGCTGAGAGAGTGTTTGAGGTCGTGTGTTGATCCTGAGGTGGAAAGGGTGACCCACCCCCCACCCCACACACACAAACAGAGCTGGTGAAGCAGCTTTCTCTTCATCCTGGTTCAGAAGAAGCTGCTGGTCTGCTCTGGTCTCATGTGAGTTCCTGTCTTTTCTGCTTCTCAGCCGGTTGAACCAAGCTGCCAGTTTTCATCCTTTTTCATTACCACCCCCCCATAATTCCCTAATTTCCTCCTCCTGGCTTCTCCAGCACCTTTTGCACAAAGCAATCAGCCGGCACTTAATGGTCGGGGCCGTCCCGCTCCGAGTGTCTGCTTTCTTTATTCCATTCTGGCTTTCATTTTTCCCTTCTCCAGCAATGAGAGGAGACAAAAGCAGGAGGCTCTGCTGCCACCTTGGCCCCCGCCCTCGCTATCATCGCTCAGAAATGAGTCTGATGAGGGGCGCTTTGGTTGGAGCCGTTTTATTGAGCTCTCAGTAATGAGTGTGTTTGTCTTCCTGGAGAGCCACGACACTCCATTCAGCTCCGCCTGTGCATTCTGCCACAGACAGGAAGTGGCCACCATCGGGGGGGGGGGACTTAAGGTAAAGGCTGCATTTAATTAAGTAGGAATTTGACAATTTGAGGCTGTAAAGATCCATATTTTGAAGGGTTTACTGAACACTGATGACATCACGACCATTGTGATCTGCAGATAAAAACATCAACAGTTTTCATCAAAGTGTTGGTTTGCAGCTCCAGTGGTGATAATGAGCACTGTTTATGTTCACTGTGCTGCTGCCTGCTCGTCTGAAGCCTTTGATGCAGTCAGGGTGGAGCGATCAAACCTTTGTTTCCACATTTGTGTAGTATTTTGGTTTCTGTGGAACCTGAAACTCTTCTGTTCCCCTCTGCAGCTTGCTGACTTTAAGTACTAGTGTGAAATTGGAACAGAAGGGGTTAACCTGTTAAAGCTTAAGCTCCAGTGTTGACATTCTCTGAATTATGTAACACTAACAACCATGTTGAATATTGACTAAAAGCTCCTTTTTTTCTGCGTTAGAATCCTTTGGAGTTACAATAATTGTGGTTGAAGAGTTGTGCTAATATGTAGAGCATTATTATATTTTAAGCATTATTATTCGTAGAGCTTACTATTTGTAGAGCATTATTATTCAGAGAGCATCATTATTCCTAAAGCATCATTATTCCTAGAGCATCATTATTCCTAGAGCATTATTTTTTGTAGAGCATTATTATTCCTAGACCACCATTTTTCCTAGAGCATTATTATTGCCAGAGCATCATTATTATTCCCAGAGCATCTTTATTTGTAGAGCATTATTATTCCTAGAGCATTATTAATCGTAGACCACCATTTTTCCTAGAGCATTATTATTGCCAGAGCATCATTATTATTCCCAGAGCATCTTAATTTGTAGAGTATCATTATTCCTAGAGCATTATTTTTTGTAGAGCATTATTATTCCTAGACCACCATTTTTCCTAGAGCATTATTATTCATAGAGCATTATTATTCCCAGAGCATCATTATTATTCCTAGAGCACCATTTTTCCTAGACCATTATTATTCCTAGAGCATTATTTTTTGTACAGCATTATTATTCCTAGAGCATTCGTTTTCGTAGAGCATTCCACACTGTTTTAAAACCTAAACTCAATACCTGTTTGAGTTAAATGAGGCCTACAGAATCTGAGAGAAAGCTCAGCAGATGTTGATTTTGAATCTCTTGTTTTACTTTTCACTAGTACGTTTTTTTATAAAATACTTCTGGCTTCTCTCTCCATTCCCATACAGACAAAGAAGCTATACAATTTAACCCTTTAACACCAGAAATGCTACCTGTGACAGCAAAATACCACACCTTCTTTAACCTTCCATAATTCTTCAACCAATTATGCAACTAACATAATGCAAATGGAATTTGATGCATCCGCATAAGATTTCATTGGAATTTTGTAAGTTGTGTGAACGGTTAGGGATACTGGTAAATCAGAGAATGTCGACACTGGAGCTCTGCTGTTAAAGGTTAATATCGAAATTATTCTGTTTCACTCGTGACGTCAGCTGATGCTTTTTACTGAGAACCTTTTATCCATTCATGACCAAAGAGTTGAACTGGTGTTTATGAAATCATCCGGAATTATAATTTCTCTCTCTACCCCCCATCCATCCCCCTGCAGAGGTTGGAATTAGCATCCTATCATCTGCACTCCAGCGTTTGATAACACATCTGATCTGAGCAGTTTGGAGCTGGAATGCTAAACTTGTGTGTGCGTGTGTGTGTGTGGGTGTGGGTGTGGGTGTGTGTGTGTGTGTGTGTGTGTGTGTGTGTGTGTGTGCGTATGTGTGTGTGTGTGTGTGTGTGTGCGCGTGTGTGTATGTGTGTGTGTATGTGTGTGTGTGTGTGTGTGTGTGTGCGTATGTGTGTGTGTGTGTGTGTGCGTGTGTGTGTGTGTGCGTATGTGTGTGTGTGTGTGTGTGTGTGTGTGTGTGTGTGTGTGTGCGTGTGTGTGTGTGTGTGCGTGTGTGTGTGTGTGTGTGCGTATGTGTGCGTGTGTGTGTGTGCGCGTATGTGTGTGTGTGTTTCATTTTTCTGGCTCCATCTCATCTCATCAGCTCCTTCAAACAGCTCATTCTCTCCATTCAGGCTTTTATTGGACCCTAAAAGGCTCATCCGCCGAGGATGGGGGTGGGGGGATCATTCAGGGGTCAAACAGAAAGAAGTTTAATGCTTTTATTTTCCTGATTTTATTGTAAATGGTTCCATCAATGCACGTGATGTTTGTAGAATCCTGCTGAGGCATTCATGTGTGTTTTCGGTGTTATTGTGTTGCAGAAATGAGCGATTTGTGATCCCGAGGCAACACTGGCTCCATGTTTTATGCAGCACTGCAGCAGCACACACGCACACCGCAGCACAGCAACACTTTAATGCCCCGCACGGCAGAAAAAAACCCCATCAATAAAATGTGACGTGACAAATGCAACGGAGCAGATTTCAGGAAATTTCAGGAGGAGAAATAGCATGAGCAGAGAGCACGCACGTGGCTGTGAGTCCTGCTCTGCCTCCACTAACACCAACTTGATCCAGTGGTTTTGGTGGCTGGTTAGAATCCATTCATCAGGATCTTTGAAAAAGCGCAAACACAGTCCAAGTCTTCCTGTTAGAGACGGTTAAATTTAAATCCTGCGTAAACGGTTGAAGAGCTCCAATAATTCAAAGAACACGCTTTACTGTTGCCGGAGACGTCTCTGGGATCGAAGGATTAGGATGAAGGGCTACAGGAAGGGTCATGGTTAGCAGGAGGGGTTGGGTCAGAATTTAAATGAGGTACGGTCACTCTTGTCCTTCCAGAGTCAGGATTCCAGCAGGGAGTGGGATCAGGTTAGTATGATGTTAGCACCAGTGACTGTATAAAACAATGGACAGTGCAGCCCCTCCCCCCTCATGTTCCAAACAGGAAGTACCTGCTGGTTCCAAGAAGCCAAAATCCCGCATAGACACTTCTGTAGAGAAATAAACAGCTGTTACTCATTCTATTGGTCAGAATAAACATTCTTGCTCTGATTCTTTTTTAATAAGCTTCTTTCTAATCCAATTTTTTCCTGGATATTTTTTTTTTTTATTTCAAGTTATCCAAGTTATAAACTGACTAATCAGAAGTTTCAATGAAAGCATGTGGCGCCTGCTGGCCCCACAACGAACGTTTGATTGACAGCTTCTCCGAGCCCGCTTTCAGTGGAAGCGGGTGTGACCGACTCGGACCAATCACCGTCGACTGGTTTCAAAATGGCGGTGCAGGTGTCAGAAGCAATGACTGGGCGTCATTTTGCGTGACTCGGAGGTTAAGGCATTCTCTACGGGTGACGTCACAGCCGTAGAGAATGCTTTATTTGTTCAGGTCTATGCTTAGCACATGCAGCACTTTAGCACAACAGTTCACAGTGTGTGTCAAATGCCCTCAGACCTGTGGTCAGGTGACACCACACTGACCGCGGACCACAGACTGGGAGGGGCAGAGTGTCTCAGGATATTCACTGTTTTTTTATTCTAAAAGCAACTGAGAAGAAAATAGATTTGATCCACTTTCAGTATAAAACAGTGCTGTTTTGTGGTGTCTACAAGTGAAATAAAATGTCAGGGTTGGCGCGTGGACACAAACGCAGACGGCAATCAAAATGGAACAGTTATTCATTTAATTTCTCGAATGAGTAGGAACATATCCAAGAAGGAACCAGAACCACCCGACAACCCGTGCAAGGGAGACGAGGGTATATAACAGGGAGAGAGGATTAGTTAACATACAGGTGTGCCAGGAGGGAGGGAACACACAAGGAGGGAAGTGTCAAGTGACCTGAAAAGCAATGGTGAGCACAGGAAATACAACAAAATAAAACAGGAAGTGACAAACACAACAACAATTAATGTCCTGGGTCCATAACCCCACATAAAATCCGTTTGATTTGAGATAACCACAAACATTAAAAGAGTTTGTTTTAGAAGGTAAACTGGAAGAGCTACATGACAACACGTCTGCTGACGTGTTCCTGTGCAAACACAACTGTTTGTTCAGTGGGTTTGTGCTCAACAATCCAGATCATAATTTGAGCTGATGCTTTATTCTAATGTTTTAGTTCTTTTACAGAAAGCTTTTACATCATGTGACTGAGAATCAACACGGCTGCCCTCTTGTTTTACATCATGAAGGTTGTGACATCATTTCCTGAAATCTGTCAAACAGAAACGCTGAATTCTGGGCCGTTTCCAGTCTCCTTGAGAGTTTACATGAGGAGTTTCCAGCTGCAGGAAGGGATGTTTCCATGGATACGGTCAGAGGCTTTATGGTTGTTGTTGTTTATTTGTTTGCAGTTTGGAATAAGAAGCTCAGTCTGGGATTTTTGAGGCTTTTTCCCCTTGAACACAGTGTGGATTCACATTACCTGTAAACCATTCATCAAAAGCTGAACAACCAGATGATTCCACAGCAGATTCTGTGGGTGAGCTCAGCTTTACATCATCCTCACACAGAGCTTTTCAGCTGAACTCGCTCAGTGAAACTTTGGCCTTCAATAATGGACAGAAACAAAAGTCTGCAGAAGTTTGGAGCTGCAGCTCTAACAACCAGTGGAGGGAAGCCCGAGGAAAGCAAAAATCAACAGTTTGATTTACAAGATGCACCTCCTGGACTAGTGAGATTAAGGATGGAGAGGGTGGGGGTTCAAGTCGAAGCAGGAAGAGTGTCAATATCGCAGCAGCAATTACTGCTTTATTAATGGGCCCGGTGTCGCTGTGAATGAGCAGCTCCATCAATCAGCCTGACAGCGCCGCTCCTTAGCCCGTCACTCCGCCTCCTGACCACAATCTGTGGATTTCAACTTAGCCCAGAAATTGATAATCCGATTCAGACATAACCTGGTTAGCTGCTGGAGGGGGGGGCAGAGCGTCTGCTCAGCTCACACACCCAGACTCCCCCCACAGCTCAGCAGCATACAAATGCATCACTCTGGACATGGTGTCATGACTTTGAACGGATTAAATTCATTCCAAAAGCAGAAGCTGCAAAGCTCCGTGTAAACAGACTCTCCTGTCTGAGCTGGCTCTGGTCAGAAGTCCTTTTCAGTTTTATGGAACTGGATGGAACCCAGGTATTAAAATACCTCAAAAGCAAATGATGAGCAAATACTTTTCTACATCCACTCAAACATAGATAAACATTTGTTGTGAAAAATGTTTTGTCATTTTGTATTGTTTACCTTGTGTGTGTTCATTCCCATCTTGCTTTGAAAGTCCTGGGGAGGTTAGCTTCCTGTCTGTGTTTTTTTTTTCAGTTTTTTTTTTCAGTCTTTCTGTCGGACTTAGAAAGGAAGCAGTCAAAGATGGAGACTTTCATCCGGACGCTGTTATGATTATGGGCTTTGTCTAAAACTGTTCCCCATGAAGCATTACCTCTGAGTTTGTGTTCCTCAGTTGGACACGCCCCTCACCAGGTGCTGATGCATGACCGAGCATAATACTGGCGTAACGATTAGGGGCTTGTCCGGGATAATCGCTTCCCTGTTGTGATTTCTACACTATGCACTTCTAGGCAGGGGAGGGGTTCCTTCTATATTGTTCTGTGTTAAGCAGGATTCAAAATGGCTACTGGGCTTGAGTCTGATCTTTTCCCCGGTGATCCTACTTGGTCTGATGTCATTAGCAGCACATCTACAGGTAAGTGTACTCACGAAAGCCTCATATGTTGGTAATCAAGGTCTTCTCTTCTGGCTGGACTTCACACTTCAGTTTCTCCTGAAAGATCTTCTGGAAATCAAATGGAAGCTGATGAGCTGATGAGGAAAAGCCCCGGTGTGTTGGTGGAGGCTCCAGGTTTTCTCTGTTCTTTTCTAGTCCATCTCTCTTGAAGGCGGGTTCACCCTGAACAGGCAGCAGTCTGTTGCAGGAACACACAGTCACTTATGAACCTATGAAGGATGTCTTTAAACTGTGGGAGGAAACTGGAGAAAACCCACACATGGACTAGGAGAGCACACAAAGTCTACACTGGAGGAACCCAGCTAGGATTTGAACCTCCTCATCATGAGGTGAGAGCACTGACCACTACACTAGGTTTGTCTTCATTGTATTCAGAAACCTTCCTCATCTACCTGGCTCTTCCTCCTCTTCCTTCCCCTCAGCAGATCAGCTGTTTGCTTTCCTCGTCATTTGTTCTCTACGATTAAAAACGGTAAAAGTGAAGGATTGTTTGTGTGAGATGCGTAGAACGCCACTCACACATGAGTTTGATCTGTGTTTAGGCTGAGCCATAGACAGAGCTGTGAATGGAGTTATTTGCCTCCGTTTTATTGAATGATCAGAGGAAATTGGGACGTTTGAACCTCACGCTGAATTTGCAGCTCTCTTAGGACTGCAGCGTACTGTGTTACTTAAAAATAAATGCACGCACTCGGCCAGACAAGCATTCATTCTGCAGCTGAATACCAGCCTCTATGGTTAAGTATTGATCCTGGGCACCCTCATCTGGAGCTCAGTGAATGGAGCTTCAAGGATTTACAGCCAATGGAATCAGTGAGTAATTGATTCTTAAAGAAAACCAACAGGAGAACTGAGAAGTGAAACTGCTTTCAGAGCATCACTCTGCTGCCAAGCTGCACTGTTTTAGGTTTGTGTGAGTGACAGCACAATCTGCAGCTAGCAAGCACGCTTAGAACTGCAGCTAGATCCCTTTGTTTGCTGCTTTGGTGGTTCAGAGCTGTCAGAGGAGAAGAAGGAGAACTTCACTTTCCTGATATCGCATTTCTATTCAGATCAAACTGGACCTCTGCAGAATCTTTGAGTCCAGAATAAACCTCCACAGCAAGAACAGGCAAGCAGTTCTTGGAGCATGATGACTGCAGATCAACACATCTGATGACTGCAGGTCAACAGATCTGAGGACTGCAGGCCAGCAGAACAGATTAAAGCAGGGTAAAAAAATATATATGACAAAAGTTTGACAGAATAGATGACTGCAGGCAGTGATGTAAATTAAAAGGAAGACCCAACTTCTAATAATTTAGTTTACTGTGCTGTCCTCAAAAAGAGTTGATTTTACTATTCAACTGGTCAACATTAGACTGTCTTAGGGATTATGAGAGTTTAAACTGGAAATAAGAACATTTTCAGAAATATCTGCTCCAAAAAACATATATGATCCAGAATCACCCGCCCTGTGTTTCTGTGTTTCTGAGCTGAAATTTCCTTTGAATGAGGCAGGCTGTATGTGGGAACACAGCCCAGTTCATTTGCCTGCAGGTTAGGTGTGAACACACTCTAAAACTCAATAAAAGTGTCCCAGCATGCTCTGCTCTGACCCCCTGATGCAGCGAGCAGATAGGATGCTGCCTGGCATTGCGGCCCTGAATTACCACAAACAGTCAGACAGCAGCTGCTCGGTGTCACTGAAACCTCTAATGTCCCTCCATACATATGTTTGCCAGCAGATTACAGCCTCTGCAGTTGTCCAGATGTTCCTGCTGCTGACATGACACACAGGCGCGTGCACGTGTCTTATCGGGCATCCATCCGCACAAAGGCTTGTTCAGCATCCTGCTACATGGCAGGCGTGCTGAGACCTGCGTCACCTACATGAGAGCAGGCAGCTGCTGCAGGGCTACAAAGGCTGATGGGCTGATCATTGAATTCTGATCGTCTGTGTGATGCCATCAGCTCCAAGTTCTTTAACATGATGTGTAAAAACCCAAATAAGCTCAGAAATGCTCTAAAGTCTATAGATGTCTGCCTGCATTCTTACACAAACCATACAGATTCACACCACAGCTGTTTGCAGTTTGTAGGATGTTTGTTCTTTGCTCTCACAGAGCTCAACGTTTGTGTTCATTTTCAAATGAGCACAAACATCTTCATGTCCTGTTTTCTGCTGTAGATGTTCTGGTCTGTGGACATCGGGAACCGTCTTCTCCTCAAAGGTTTAAGATAAAAGAACGTTGGTTCTTTAGGAGATGCGGGGCAGGCGTGAGACAGGGATAGGACAGTCTGCCGCCAGAGGACCACAGGAGGAAAATAGACGGTTTGGAGAGCAGCGGGGAAATTGAGGAGAACGCCTTCAGGAGAAGCAATCATCCCCAATATGTCCGTCCCACCTTCACCCTGGCGTGTGTTCCACAGCCTGTCGGTGGCGATGGTGAAGAACCGCGCTGGTGGCTGGTGGCAGGATTAATGGGCGGCGGATGGAGAAGCATCTGCTGCCTGCTCGCCACCAACTGCTGCTGAAGGATGATGAAGGCGAGGGACGCCTGTGGCTCTGGCTTCCTGGCCTGCAGTGCAGTCATCACTTCTTTCTGTTACTAACTTACTTTAGCTGCATGCATGAGCGTCCACAACACCCTTTCTTCGGCTTTAGCTGGCCTGATAGAAACTCTGCTGCTGAACAGTCCCATGACGTCGTCAAGCTTGGTCATGTGTTCCTCAGCTTCTATGAAAACAAACGTTGTGAGGACGCTTTGGAGGATTCCAGGATGTTCCTGTGCGGTTCTACTGAGCTTAAACACTCTTCGAATGACAAATGTAGATGGACTTCAGATCGGAGATGCAAAGCCACCCCGGAGTTTTACTTTGTGTCTTCACAGATTTCTGCCCCAAACATGGTCATTTTTTCCTCAAAGGTTGGTGATGAAGGTTCTAACAGTGAGTGGTTAGAACAGATGGTTTGCTGCAGTTTCCACAGGCAGATGTTTCCCTTTTTCATCTCCGTCTCACAGAAATCTTCAACCTCCCGAAGTCGTCTAACAGTTGTTTCCAGCTTTCATCATCAACTTGCACATTATCATGCACGGTGACCTGTCTTGTCTTCATGACACTTTGAATCTCTGACAGAAGCTGTATCATCATCACTGCATGTTCTGGTCAATGCATCCCTTTTGCCTGTTTTCTGACTGCATAACTATATTTAAATGTCCTCAAAATCATTTTCACAAACCTCAGAAAATCTGAACTCACTGAACAGAAGCACAAAACTATTGAAAAAAACTGTTTGTTTGACTGTCAGCATTAAGGCGGATGTGGTCAAACTGATAATTGTCGGGAAAGAAAATATCACTTTAGTCTTTTAAAGAAAATATCGTTTTTAGGAAAAAAGTTTTGTTTCTGTTGGTCTGCAGCCTAACGTTTCTACACCTTTACAGGTGATTTCCTCGTCTGTAGCTTTGCTTCATAACAGGATGTAACTGTTCTGAAGAGGATGAGGTTTGATCTGTTGCAAAAAATAGAACAAAAGTCTGTTTATAGCAGGAGGAGGTCTGCAGCTGCAGGAGGAGGTCTGCTCTGTTTTCAGCTTTTCCCAGCCAGTCCTGCTCCCTGAGGTGGGCTGACCAGCTCACACTGAAGCTTCTCGGTTCGTGGACCTCCTCGCCGCAACTGTGGTCCAGATGACAGCGGCGCCTAGAGGCTGCAGAGTGATGGAGGAGGAACTGCTGCTGCTTCTCTGGATCCTGGTGCTGCTCTCTGTCGGTCCTTCTCACATCTTCTCCTCCCACGGTCCACTCTCCACAGCTGCGGCGTCAACCTCCACTCCACAGGAGCATGGCGCCCCCCAGAGGATTCCAGCCCACCTTTACCGCAGCAGCAGAAAGAGGCATCATGAATATTTCACCAGCTTTAATTCTGCTTAAATATGCATCTAATTGGGCCTAAGTGCCACAGCTCCGCTCTAAGGAGCTTTCCTGATTTTTGCTCTTTCCTCTGGAACTGACGTCTGAAACGCTGAGAGTCTTCAGCTCCTGATCCGTTTGCTTCTGCAGAATTAAGGGTGTCACATTTGGAGAGCCCTCTGAGGCGTGGCAGCATCACGGCGTGCAGCATGGAGGGACCATGCTGGAAAAGAAGACCAAACTGTTCAGGTTTGTTTCTGTTGTTTGCATCTCTGATGAATATTTAATATATTCTTAGTGAGATTTTTTAAATAAAAAATGTGACCCTTGAACATTTAAATGAAGCAGTTGTTGAACTTGTGCAAAGTTCACGCAAAGAAAATGTTTGCCAGAGAGTTTATAACTGTTAGCTTGAAACAGAAAATAAAGCCATGAGGCAAATGTTTCTTTGTTTAATGTAGTTTAGATGATCAGACTGTAAAAAATAATAATTGTGTTTATTGAAACATTTTTTTAATAATTTAAAGAAAAAAGTTCATTTTATTAAAAAAAAAAATCCACATGAATAAATATTAGAACTGTTGACGTTAACATGTGAACACATGCGATTCATTTTTAAATATTAAGGCTATGTGTGTGTGTAATATTAATTTTAGTCCGCATAGCAACCGTCTTCCGCTGGTTCAGGCTTCTGCGGCGAGTATCAGATTCTTTGTCAGGCACAATCCCACCTCTAACATGGTCACCTACAGAAAAAAATCATATTCAATCTATTTTTAGTACTGTATTCTTGTTGTTTTTTAGGTTTAGATCGCTTTTTCATAAAAGATCAACTATTTGATACATAATGCGGCCCGTTGTCATGGTAACACATCACTGACTTTAACTGGAGCAAAGGAAAGCGATATATGTGCTGATTGTCGCAAAAGGTTCAATAAAGCTTTACTTCAAAGAAGGTTCTTCTCTTACCTTACTTACTTATAAAAAGTCACATGAAGAACGATAAGTCTTTGTACTTTCAGGTTTTCAAAACGTAACTTTAATACAGACGAAAACATCCTGAGGTTTAGCTGTTTGGATCATTAAAACCAGCAAAAAAAGAAAACAATTTTTACATCAAAAAGGTTTAAAACAGAAGACAAACCTTCAAAGTGAGGTAGTCTGAACACAGCAGACTTACAGCCAAAGCATCTTTAAAACCATATAGACCTGGATTTTGGTAATTCCACATAACTCAAGACGTGACTTGATTTGTTTTTTATTTTAAAACAAACCACATCCAGAGCCATGAAGATCGAGATTGTCCCATTTTCTGGACTGAAGAGCTTTTATGCAGCAGATCAGTAAGATCCTGAGATTATTACTTTACAGTGATTTGTCTTTTGAGGCCTTGATAATGCTTTCAAGAATGATCTGCTGAAAAACAAAATGAGAGATTGAAAGAAAAAAGACAAACTGGGGGGGGGGGGGGGGGGGGGTACCATCAGAAACGGGGCGGGTCATCAGAAATAAGGCGGCTCATCAGAAAAGGGGCGGGTCATCAGAAACCTGGCGGATCATCAGAAAAAAGGCAGGTCATCAGAAACGGGGCGGATCATCAGAAACTGGGCGGGTCATCAGAAATATGGCGGGTCATCAGAAATAAGGTGGGTCATCAGAAACAAGGCGGGTCATCAGAAACCTGGCGGATCATCAGAAATAAGGCAGGTCATCAGAAACTGGGCGGGTCATCAGAAACGGGGCGGATCATCAGAAACTGGGCGGGTCATCAGAAACTGGGCGGGTCATCAGGATTGGGGCGGGGCATCAGAAACGGGGCGGGTCATCAGAAACGGGGCGGGTCACCAGAAATAAGGCGGGTCATCAGAAAAGGGGCGGGTCATCAGAAACGGGGCGTTTCATCAGAAACTGGGCAGGTCATCAGAAACGGGGCGGATCATCAGAAACGGGGCAGATCATAAGAAACTGGGCGGATCATCAGAAATGGGGCGGGTCACCAGAAATAAGACGGGTCATCAGAAATGAGGCGGCTCATCAGAAAAGGGGCGGGTCATCAGAAACGGGGAGGATCATTAGAAACTGGGCGGATCATCAGAAACGGGGCGGGTCACCAGAAATAAGGCAGGTCATCAGAAAAGGGGCGCGTCATCAGAAACGGGGCGGATCATCAGAAACTGGGCGGGTCATCAGAAATAAGGCGGGTCATCAGAAATAAGGTAGGTCATCAGAAACTGGGCGGGTCATCAGAAATGGGGCAGGTCACCAGAAATAAGGCGGGTCATCAGAAAAGGGGCGGGTTATCAGAAACGGGGCGGATCATCAGAAAAGGGGCGGGGCATCAGAAACGGGGCGGATCATCAGAAAAGGGGCGGGTCATCAGAAATAAGACGGGTCATTAGAAATGAGGCGGGTCATCAGAAACGGGGCGGATCATCAGAAACGGGGCGGATCATCAGAAACGGGGCGGATCATCAGAAACTGGGCGGGTCATCAGAAACTGGGCGGGTCACCAGAAATAAGGCAGGTCATCAGAAAAGCGGCGGGTCATCAGAAACGGGGCGGGTCACCAGAAATAAGGCGGGTCTTCAGAAAAGGGGCGGGTCATCAGAAGCGGGGAGGATCATCAGAAATAAGGCGGCACATCAGAAAAGGGGTGGGTCATCAGAAACGGGGAGGATCATTAGAAATAAGGCGGCACATCAGAAAAGGGGCGGGTCATCAGAAACTGGGCGAATTATCAGAAACGGGGCGGGTCATTTGAAACAAGGCGGGTCATCAGAAATATGGCGGGTCATCAGAAATAAGGTGTTTCATCAGAAAAGGGCGGGTCATCAGAAACGGGGCGGATCATCAGAAATAAGGCAGGTCATCAGAAATAAGGCGGGTAATCAGAAATAAGGTGGGTCATCAGAAACTGGGGGGGTCATCAGAAAAGGGGCGGGTCATCAGAGACGGGACGGATCATCAGAAACTGGGCGGGTCATCAGAAAAGGGGCGGGTCATCAGCAATCTGGTTTTCGCCCATCCCACAGCACCGAGACAGCTCTGATGAGAGTTACCAGTGACTTGCTGATGGCCTCTGACTCAGGTTCCACAGCCCTCCTTATTCTTCTCGACCTCTCTGCTGCATTTGACACTATCGACCACAACATCCTTCTTCACCGTTTTCAACACCACATTGGACTCTCGGGTACCGTCCTTCACTGGTTTCATTCCTACCTCACCGATCGGACCGAGTGCGTGGTCCTGGGGGACGCCAAATCCAAACCCCACACAGTCACTTGTGGGGTCCCCCAGGGCTCCGTGCTTGGTCCTACCCTATTTACTATCTACATGCTCCCCCTTGGACGAGTCGTCAGCATGCATGGCATTAATTTCCATTGCTATGCTGACGACACACAGCTCTACCTCAAAGTCACTCCCTCTGGCCCCCCTCTGCCACTCTCAATCGCCTCAGCTCCTGCCTGGAGGACATAAAGGCATGGATGAGTCAAAATCTTCTTCAGTTAAATGGCTCAAAAACCGAAGCTATTCAAACTGGTACCCCTCAAAAACTTCGCTCCTCCCCCATTAACTCAATTTCCTCTTTGGCCAGAACATTCCCCTCTCTCCCTCTGTTATCAACCTCGGGGTCAAGTTTGACCCCCACCTCACCTTTGACAATCATGTCACCCACATATGCAAAACTTCCTTCTTTCACCTCCGTAACATCTCTAAACTCCGTCCATCTCTCTCCCTCTCGGCCGCGGAGAAGCTCGTCCATGCCTTTGTCTCCTCCAGGTTGGATTACTGTAACGCGCTTCTCATCGGGATCTCTGGTAGGAGCATGCAAAAGCTTCAATACGTACAGAACAGTGCAGCCAGGGTACTGAAGAGGGTGCGGAAATATGAGCACATCACCCCCATCCTTCATAGCCTGCACTGGCTTCCCATTCACCTCCGTATTGAATATAAGGTTCTCCTCCACACCCATCACTGTCTGCACGGTGAGGCCCCCACTTACCTCACCGAACTACTTACACCTAACAACTCAACCAGGACCCGGTCAGGCCAACAGCACCGTCTAATCCCACCCAGGACGCGGCTTAAAACAATGGGAGACAGGGCCTTTGTGGCTGCTGCTCCCCGCCTGTGGAACTCCCTCCCAGACCACCTCAGGGCTCCACTGCCGGTGGATTCTTTTAAAAAAGGACTTAAAACTCACCTTTTTATCAAAGCCTTTCCTTTTTAAACTTTGCTTGTTTTACTGTATGTTTTCGTGCCTTATAGTTTTAAATGTTTTTAATGTTTTACTGTTGTAATTCTTGTAGCACTTTGAGACTTGATATCAAGTGGAAAGTGCGTTATAAATAAAATTGATTATTATTATTATTATAACAGGGGCGGGTCATCAGAAACTGGGCGAATTATCAGAAACGGGGCGGGTCATCAGAAACAAGGCGGGTCATCAGAAACGGGGCGGATCATCAGAAATAAGGCAGGTCATCATAAAAGGGGCGGGTGATCAGAAACGGGGCGGGTCATCAGAAATAAGGCGGGTCATCAGAAATAAGGTGGGTCATCAGAAAAGGGGCGGGTCATCAGAAACGGGGCGGATCATCAGAAATAAGGCAGGTCATCAGAAATAAGGCGGGTAATCAGAAATAAGGTGGGTCATCAGAAACTGGGCGGGTCATCAGAAAAGGGGCGGGTCATCAGAGACGGGACGGATCATCAGAAACTGCGCGGGTCATCAGAAACTGGGCGGGTCACCAGAAACTGGGTGGGTCAACAGAAACGGGGCGGGTCACCAGAAATAAGGCGGGTCATCAGAAAAGGGGCGGGTCATCAGAAACGGGGAGGATCATCAGAAAAAAGGCGGCACATCAGAAAAGGGGTGGGTCATCAGAAACGGGGCAGATCATCAGAAATAAGGCAGGTCATCATAAAAGGGGCGGGTCATCAGAAACGGGGCGGATCATCAGAAACTGGGCGGGTCATCAGAAATAAGGCGGGTCATCAGAAACAGGGCGGATCATCAGAAACTGGGCGGGTCATCAGAAATAAGGTGGGTCATCAGAAACTGGGCGGGTCATCAGAAAAGGGGCGGATCATCAGAAACTGGGCGGGTCATCAGAAATGGGGCGGGTCACCAGAAATAAGGCGGGTCATCAGAATTGGGGCGGGTCATCAGAAATAAGACGGGTCATCAGAAATAAGGCGGGTCATCAGAAAAGGGGCGGGTCATCAGAAACTGGGCGGGTCATCAGAAACGGGGCGGGTCATCAGAAATAAGGCGGGTCATCAGAAAAGGGGCGGGTCATCAGAAACTGGGCGGGTCATCAGAAACGGGGCGGGTCACCAGAAATAAGGCGGGTCATCAGAAAAGCGGCGGGTCATCAGAAACGGGGCGGATCATCAGAAACTGGGCGGGTCATCAGAAATGGGGCGGGTCACCAGAAATAAGGCGGGTCATCAGAAAAGGGGCGGGTCATCAGAAATAAGACGGGTCATCAGAAATAAGGAGGGTCATCAGAAACAGGGCGGATCCTCAGAAACAAGGCGGGTCATCAGAAACTGCTCATGAAGTATGAAGCTGCAGAAACCAGACAGAACACGTTGAAAACTTTACAAACTGTCTCGGTGGCGTTCTCCACGTCTGACTAGATGTTTTTTTTGTGTTTTGTTTTTTTTTTTTTTTTTTTTTTTTTTTTTTTTTTTGGGGGGGGGGGTCCTCCTCACTCGTCACAGAAGTGACCAGCTGGTTTTGATCCTTCTCTCCACTACATCTACACACCTCCACACCTTTTCCGTCCGCTCTGAAACATAATGGATGGCAGCAAGGCAGAGGCAGCGCTTTGTTGCCATGACGACAGCAAAGGAACTAATAACCTGGTGGCGAGCAGATAAGGCTGTGAACAGAGCCAGAGGATGGAGGCACAATGGAGCACAAAGTGGGCGAGCGTTATTACCGCATCTCTTCCAACATTATATTTTGGACCCAAACAAAGCCAGAACAGAACAGTGGACGCCACTGAACCTCCGAGGGGCTTACAACTTAAGTCCAGGGGGCCAGACTCTGGGGCCCGGGTTCCCTCACTGTCTGCTTTTCTGAGCAGAGTTTCAGGAAAGTTCTTCAACTGTTAGCAGGTGCTTGTCTATGTGCTGTAGATCGGTTTTACCTGGAAAGCCTCAGTAGAAACCTTCCTTCAGAAAGTACCTTCAGATAAACCCAATACGGCTGCAGGATCTAACGGTTCTTCCAGAACCCACACAGAACCCACTTCTGCTGTCCTGTTTAACACATAAAGCCCTCAATGACCCGACTCCACCAGACAGTCGAGCTCCTGCATCCTCTCAGACAGACGTCAGTTCCAGACGAAAGTTTTCCTCTCAGTGTGAAACCGATGAGAGATTTGATCTGCACTTTTATTTTGAAGGATTTAACACTTAGTTTATGACTTTATTATTTACTGGACACATTGCTGGTTGATGCAGAGACGCTTGGTCAAGGTTTAACCCAAGTAAACACCACAATCTGCCTTTTAGATTCCATTCCCACTTCACTTTTTCTAACATCTGTCAGATTCTCTGAGTCAGAGCTTTTAAACAAAGTAAACTGCTCTCTTCAGACGGGTGTGGTGAGGCTCCTAAAGAAGAGTCATTTAGATCTTAATATTAACTACAGACCTGGATCCAACGTACCGTTTTTCAGTAAAATTATAGTAAAGTAGTCAAATTATTTTTGACTCTGAGCTGAATTATATCCCTCATATTAACATTAAGACATGGTTTTATCGTCCATCCTTTCCTCTCTTGCCAGCACAGAAGTGCTGATGCATGTTTTATTTTCAGTCGGTTAGATTATTGTAATGGCCTGCTCTCTGGTTTACCACAAAAATCGTTTGCTAGTTTAAAACTAGAGAACTCAGTGGCAGGAGTTCTGACGGGAACACCAGTTTTAAAAGTGGCTTCTTTACGTTTCAGGCTTGACTTTGAGATTGGTTTTATGGTTTTTAAATGTTTCAATGGTCTTGGGTTTTCTTATCTCAATGGTTCTCTTTTAAAGGATGAGACCTCTCGGACCCAAGGTCAGCTGTGCCTGGTGAGGCTTGATTCTGCCGTTACGGTCCTCGCCTGCTGCAGAGCCTCAGGGCCGCAGAGACGTAGAGGTTTTTGAGACCCACTTTTTTAACGTGGCTTTTAGATCATCTCATCTGCTTATTGATTAGAACCACTATTGCTTCTGTCTGTTTTATTGACTTTCACTTGTTTATATTCATGCTCTGGGCACCGTGAAGGACTCCTTCTTCACATTGTCATATTCAGCTGGAGATGATGACTACAAATCCATCCAAACCTGCATCTTCTCCCTATGATTAGCGACACAGTCAGTGAAGGTTGCAGGTTCCAATCCCGTATTGTCTCTGGGTTTGTTCTGTCTTTAAATTGTCTTTGCTTCCTCTCAGTTTTTGTCATTATTTCTGGAGGATTTGCTCTGATGTCAAAAATGATCTTTTGCGGCTACGTTTTGTGTTTGATTCCTTTTGAACTGGTTGAGAGAAACCACATTTCTGTCATTGTTTCTCCCCCTCACAGCTCAGTTGCTCATCTGCAGGTCAAACCTGAACCACGCACACATGAAGCTGAAATGAGCTGCTGAGCCAAACTTCTGACATCCTGTTCAGGGACTGAACTTCACTCTGGATTTAGAATCTGGCAGTGAGACTGGAAACTGCATCAAAAATGAGATTTTGAATAAGCTGCTTTAATAAGCGTCAAGCCTTTTTAAAAAGTGAGACTTTTAGTTTAGACTTTAAGCTGGATCCTTGATCTTCACACAAATGTGCAGATCCTCATCGCTTTTAATTCAGCACATCGAAGAGGTTTCATCAGTCTTACAACACTTCCTGTGCCTTTCCAAAATAAAATCCCAACTGACTTTGACTTCAGGATTGAACTCTTTCAAAAAGAAAATAAAGTTGGAGCAGGAGCAGTTAATCATGAAGCCCCACTGGGGTGTAGTAGGAGCAAGTCAAACTCCATTTACCTCAGGATTAAACTGTGAAGCTTTACAGCAGAGGACAAAAGAGCAACACGTTTCCGTCTTAAATTCTTTACAAAGATGCTGAAGGAGTTTTATGAAAAAATGCTCATCTTATCCTGGTTCCACTAGATCCTGTGCAGAGGAATGAAGGATGCTGGAGCCTATCCCAGTTACTTCATCACACAGAAACAGACAAACTCACATTCACACCTACGGACCATGCAGAGTCACCGGTGAACCCATGAAGCATGTTCTGGACTGAAACCGGAGAAAACCCACTCATGAACCAGGAGAGCATGCAGCCTACACAAGAAAGGTTGAAAAGTGTTGAACCTCATGTTGATACAGACGCTCAAAATCAGCCAATGAAATATAAAGGATCACAAAGCGCAGGACTTCCATAATTTCCACCTCCAGTTGCTTTGCCCTCGTAATTCCTGGCCAATGAGTGCAGAGATCTTTAGTCACATGGTTTTGTTTACCGTCTTAGTTCTGGAACAGGACAGTCCACTTAACAGCAGTCTGAACACAAACCAAACACAAAGTTCAGAACTCAATCGGAAACAAAATAAGCAGTCTGTTCCCAGACCAAATCCATTTCCAGTCTGAATACACTTTTAGAAATGAACTACATGAACTCAAAATGACCTAGAAATATCCTGAGAATGACCTAGAGTCAGGGGCGGAGCTACAGGGTGGCAAGAGGGGAAACCCCCACCTCAGCAAAAAGCACCCCACCCCCCCACCCCCACTTACCACTTCAATTTTTGAGTCAACATTAAAAAATGGGACTTAAAAATGCATCTGAATTGAATTCATTGATGTGACCCAAAGAAATTTGTAAATTTCACCTGGAATTTCTTTTTGTATTTGCATTTTAAAACATGTTGATTAAATGATTGACAACATTTGTTCTTCTTGTTTGATGAAATTACACCTAAAGCGTTCATTCTATGTTGTAAAAACGGTTCGTCAAACATTTCTGGGGGTTTCCAAAGCAAAATGAATCACTTTTTTCCACTGTTTTTGCATGATTTGAGTTTTGAGCCAGAGACCAGCTCGGACGAGGAAAATGAACGCACCCAAGGGGTTGGAGGAGTGGAGAAAGAGAGAGACTTTGGCACGTTGCTGGAACGGTTAGGCTTTTTCAAGCATCCGGTTTCCTGATCCAACAGGATTCAAATTAAGACATACTCAGAAACGCAGTTTAAATCAGGAATTCTTTTGTATAGGTCCTCGATTGTGAGAAAAATGCTATGAGAACATGTTAAAAACACAAAAAAGACCATTTTCATGAGAGTGGGTCTTCAAGCATTAGAAACAGCCCCTCAGCAGTAAGAACTGCTCTCTTATTCATGACGCTGATGTTTGAAACCTTTCCTTTCTAAAGGCCTTCCACTCTCCTGTTCTCATTTGCTTCCCTTTCAGAGACTTCTGCCCCCTCCCGCCCCCAAATAAATGTTCTAGCTCCACCACTGCCGAGAGATGACCTGCAAATGTCCTAGAAATGACCGGGAAATGGCTTAGAAATGACTTGAAAATTGACAAAAAGTGCTAAAAATGGATCTGAGCAGGAAGCTCATGAATGTCCATCAGGAACAGGGAAAGATGCATCAAAGTCTCCCATGTCTTCCTGCTCTTGATCTCAGAGAGCTTCCAGGTTGAAGCTCTTCTTAGTTTTATCTGAGGTTTGATGTCGGTGTTGGGGCGCTTTCCTAACTCTTCTGCGTCACCTGTTCTCTTCCTGTGTGGATGAACCAGCAGCAGCTTTTCTCAACATCTGGTTGTTCAAACATCTGCACAGCTTGTAAAATAACAGAGTGAAGATGGTTTCTGGTGTTGGGGCCATGATCCCGTCTTCTGGGGAAAATCTAACATATTCATCATCAAACTGCTCTTCTTCCTCATTATGTTCACAGCAGAACATGGCTTTCCTGTCAATTGTCAGAGCAAACATTCACACAGAAAGTCCTCTGCTGCTTCTCTGATCGTCTCTGCAGACAAACTCGCAGCTTCGCTCTGGAAGCTGCTTCCTATCAGCTTTCCGCTCCGCCGCGATAAAGAAAAGCTTTAAAGGAAAAGTGTTACCGAGAAGGAAATGTCAAATATTTCCCCACGAGAAAAAGTGCAAAGATGGAAGAGTCTGTTCCTGACCTCTGAGGAGATCTGAGATGAATGCTGGCAGCAAAGTGCTGGTGTCACAACCCGTAATCCAATCTCAGACGAGCGCTGAGCTGTTTGTTGCTGCTCTGGTTGGACGTGAACCATCTGGTCTGATGGAGAAAAACCTGCAGCTTCCTATTGGTCTCGCAGACAAAAACCAAATCAGGTCAAGAGTCGCGGTTGATTCGATTCTAAACAAACTAAACAAAGACATGAAAAATGAAAAAAAAAACTTCATCAGAAACCTCAGACGTTTGGAGCCCCACTCGGACCTCAAAGACGTCTGTCAATCATCTGTGTGGTTTTATGATAAACACCAACATTTTACATCCATTCATAGTTCTAACTAGTTCAGATTACACAGCTGAGGAGGGTGGGAGGGGCAAGCAGGTCATGTGTGTCTAACGTGTGACAACGCCAGCATTGAAGCATTTTAACTTGAAAGGACACAGGAAGCAGTCAGCAATCACTTCCTGATCAGATTTTTTCCCTCTGACCTCCTTCAGTTTCCCTGCAGGGGGTAAAGGGTCAGGAGAGGAGGCCTGCAGACCCCCCCCCCCCCCCCCCCCCCCCCCCCACACACACACACACACACACACACACACATACACACACACACGCACACACGCACGCACACGCGCGCGCACACACACACACATAATGAGGGCTGGAGAAGCGAACGGAGGCAGGTAACCCCCCGCCCCGCCCCCGTGTTTATTCTGTTTGTCTTTGGTGAAATAACTTTAATTCTGTTAATGACGGACGTCATCACTTTATTGACATCATTTAAAGGACGCTTCTGTTCCTACAGCCTAGAATCCTGTTTTCCTGTTGACTGATCTGAATATTGTTTAAGGACAACTTTCCTTTAAAAATAAAAGCTGCTGGTTAACACAAAAATATTTGCCAAAGATTTTAAAGCTTTGGTCTGTGAAATGTCCTTCCTTCTTTGAGATTATACATATTAAATCAATGAATAAATAACAGATTGTCTCAGTCTTGAGTTACATTTGCTGCACAGTAATGATAATCTGACATAAGATAATCATCACCTGACGCAGGTCCAGGATTATGTGAGGACATCCTCGTCATCAGGTTACCTTTGGATAAACTCAGAACATCAAGTCTCTCTTTAAAAGGAAATGTCAGTGAGACAGAACTGGATGTTCCAGAGCAGGTCAGGAGGTCATCATGAAACCGTCTCTCTGCTGTGGAACATCTCCTGATTTCTGCCGTCAGGAGCTCGTTCTCCTGAAAAACTCTGTTTCCTGTCTGACTGTAAAAGCTTCTGTGCTGTTTCTAGATTTTCAGGAGAATTTGGTCAAAAGTTTTCTATAAATCGTTCAGAAAAAGTTGCCGCACAAATGCTGCTGGCCTGAAATGAAGGAACATTTTTGAGAGAAACTGAAAGTTGCATGTCAGCTTTGCAGCGCAGGAATGTCTGCAGCATGTTCTGGATGAGACATCTCTGAACATTTCTGTGTGTTCTCCACAAATACATCCTCAGGGCTGCAAAGCTTTTATCTGCTGCTTTTAATTACTGCTTTTAATTTACAGCCTGATGATTGAAGCAGCCGTCTGAAATTGGAAAAACCTTGAAAAGTTCTCAGCATGTTATGAATCGCATTGTAATTTCAAACTGCACCTATTAGAGCTTATTAAAATTCTAGCAGAGGATGAGGGATGCTTTTTAGCCATTAGTGGCACGGATGATTGTGTGATGTGCCCTTGTCTTTCAGCCGAGCGAACAGAGCGAGAGCTGCTTCTAAACAGGATATGAAAATGTGAAAAGAGCTTTTTATTTCCATGTTTATCACCTTGAGTCTGGATCAGCAGCAGATGAAAGCACGCCAAGCATAAAAACAGGGAAACGGAGAGGCGCTGAAAGCAGCAGCTCTCCATTCTCCTCCCTTTTGTTCACCAAAACGCTTGATTGTTGTTTTCCTCTTTGGAATCACATTTCTGACAGTTTCTGCTGCATCATTTCTCAGATACAAACCACACAAAGCATCTGCTGTGTTCCTACTGTCAACAAAAGGACAGAAGCTCAGACACCGGCAAAATCCAGGTGTGGCTCTGATTTGAAGCTTGTGAATGAAGGATCCGTTCACTGCGTCTGCAGTTCAGACTGAAAGAGAGGTCTTCCTGAAGACGCAAGGATCTTCAGTCAGATTCTCTTGGAAAGTTAAATCTTCTAAGATCAGATCTCCAGGGAATTTTACAGGAATTCTGGTTTGTCAATATAAAACACAAACATTTCTATTTAGAGAAAGGATTTAAACAGGTTCACGGCTGTGGGATCACGGCTGCAGGTTTACGGCTGCAGGATCACGGCTGCAGGTTCACGGCTGCAGGATCACGGCTGCAGGTTCACGGCTGCAGGTTCACGGCTGCAGGATCACGGCTGCAGGTTCACGGCTGCAGGTTCACGGCTGCAGGATCACGGCTGCAGGTTCACGGCTGCAGGTTCACGGCTGCAGGATCACGGCTGCAGGTTCACGGCTGCAGGATCACGGCTGCAGGTTCACGGCTGCAGGTTCACGGCTGCAGGATCACGGCTGCAGGTTCACGGCTGCAGGTTCACGGCTGCAGGATCACGGCTGCAGGATCACGGCTGCAGGTTCACGGCTGCAGGATCACGGCTGCAGGATCACGGCTGCAGGATCACGGCTGCAGGTTCACGGCTGCAGGATCTCGGCTGCAGGTTCACGGCTGCAGGATCTCGGCTGCAGGTTCACGGCTGCAGGATCACGGCTGCAGGATCACGGCTGCAGGATCACGGCTGCAGGTTCACGGCTGCAGGATCACGGCTGCAGGATCACGGCTGCAGGATCTCGGCTGCAGGATCTCGCTGCCGGATCTGCTGAAGCAGCAGCTTCTCACCAACCTTCATGTCAGACAGGTTCTCCAGAACAGACTGCCAATCCTTACCAAACCAGTAGATGTAGCATGAAAGCTCCAGTGCTGCTCCTCCTTTGCAGTCAGAGACATTTACTCACATCTGCAGCATCAAACCTGCAGATGGAATCAAACCCTGAACTTCAGAGACGCAGAGAAACATTCTGATTCCTCTTTGATTGTTGGTGCAGAAACAGTCTTTATGTTTCACTTTATTCCATTTGCCAGATGAAAATCTTCTGTTATTCTCTCTTCTCATCTCTTCTGACGAAGCCGACATCTGATCAAACTTTTACCCGTCTGATCAAACGGGCTTTTGGGCCGTCTCACATCGTTTTGATGAGCGAATGTTAAGAAGTCTTTTCATGATTTCTCTTATTTTCCTCCAATGCTCTCAGCAGCTTTATCTCCTGAGGGAACCGTAACAGCAGTTAGAGCGTCCCAGCAGGGGGGCTGCAGGCAGTCGGAGAAGCCTTACACCCCCCACCCCTCAGCAGACGGATACAGCCCCTCCTGTCCTCCCTCCAAAAGATCTGCTCTTGTATTCAACTGTGAAACATCCGGCAGGAAAATGAGAAGTTTGTTGTTTTAAAGGAGCAGAAATGACCCTCAGAAGGATTCCAGTGTCACTCAAGGATTCTCCTCATCTTCCTTATCTTCATCACCTTCATCACAGTCCGGCTCAATTAGCCATTCTGAAGCATTTTGGGAAATTTTCCCTGAAATGCGTGTCAGTGATTTAAATCCTCTGGGTTTGCCTACAGTTTGTGTTCAGAAGTTTTTTCTGGTGGTTCTCCTCCTTTAAAACACAGGATTATGTTTTTGCTCCTGACTGTCAGTTCTTCATCAGAAGGTTCATCAGTTCTGGATTGTGTTGCATGTCAGCTGATCTCATGTGGATCCCTTTGACCCTTGACCTCTCAGCGTGGACACCACACCTCCCTCAGAGCTTCTGAAGATCATCTGCTTCTGTCATCTGAGTGGCTGCTGTCAAACAACATGAACGTATCTGTACCAAACACTACCATGGAGACATCCCAGCATGCCTTTAGGGAAGGAGCCGCCACGCGGTCCCACCAGAACCGAAGTCCTCTCAACAGCGTTTGGATCCATCTTCTGGTTGTGAATGTGAGGATAGAGCAGCTTCTCAAAACACACATATTTACACAAAAACATTTTGTGAACCTCGCTGTTACAACACGAAGAGGATTTCTTTAAAGATGCATGCGGTGTTGGGGTTTTCTTCATTACTTTTCTTCTGTTTTTTACTTCGTGGGTTTCTGTACAGGCGTGCTGTGACTCCACCCACTCAACTGTGGATCATGGAGAAGGGTGTTTCTGCAGGCCCGGAGTCCCAACAGCATTCTCAGGACCAAACTCTGAGAACTGAGGGTTTTTGAGACAGCGCCTCCTATCTGCAGGGTAAAGTTTGTTTTATTGTTTTCTGCAGACCGTATGAGGCACATCGCACACGAGTGTTAGAGTAGAAAACATGTATCGAAGCGCTGCATCAAGAGAAACAGGGGGTCATTTATTACATGAATCTTAAATATAAAAAGTAAAAAAATAATTACAGAAACAACACGTCGTTGTGTGAATCTAAAATTCATGACTGTTTATTAGCAACACACCATTTAACATTTTACAACATTCTTGTTTCTGTCCATCTTTTTGTGTTGACATGTAATCCTTTTCTATTGTGTAATTTGTTCAAATTATGGTTTCTAATAAAACAGAAGAAAACCAAATGTTTACTGAGCATAACTGAAGCATCAACTCAATCTAACACCGCGGCGAATCGACACGTGTCAGGGCTCCTCACAGTGAGGGAAATTTTCCTCTCTGAAGCCGTCCTCGTCTTTTCTTTGACAGAACAGTCAAATATAATGGGTTTGACTGGTGGTATTTGGTTTTTTAGAAGAAATAAATGGCCGGGTAGAAAACATTTGGTTATGCAATGTAAAATCAGAGTCTTTGTGCTCTTTTAGAAAAAAAAAACAGTTCCTGTGGCGCGTTACTCCGGCAACGGTGTTTTGTACATGTAGACTCAGGTCACCGGACCTCCACATGTAGACTGCAGGTCACCGGACCTCCACATGTAGACTCAGGTCACCGGACCTCCACATGTAGACTGCAGGTCACCGGACCTCCACATGTAGACTGCAGGTCACCGGACCTCCACGTGTAGACTGCAGGTCACCGGACCTCCACGTGTAGACTGCAGGTCACCGGACCTCCACATGTAGACTGCAGGTCACCGGACCTCCACATGTAGACTGCAGGTCACCGGACCTCCACGTGTAGACTGCAGGTCACCGGACCTCCACGTGTAGACTGCAGGTCACCGGACCTCCACATGTAGACCGCAGGTCACCGGACCTCTACGTGTAGACTCAGGTCACCGGACCTCCACATGTAGACTCAGGTCACCGGACCTCCACATGTAGACTGCAGGTCACCGGACCTCCACGTGTAGACTGCAGGTCACCGGACCTCCACGTGTAGACTGCAGGTCACCGGACCTCCACGTGTAGACTGCAGGTCACCGGACCTCCACATGTAGACTGCAGGTCACCGGACCTCCACGTGTAGACTGCAGGTCACCGGACCTCCACATGTAGACTGCAGGTCACCGGACCTCCACATGTAGACTGCAGGTCACCGGACCTCCACGTGTAGACTGCAGGTCACCGGACCTCCACGTGTAGACTGCAGGTCACCGGACCTCCACATGTAGACTGCAGGTCACCGGACCTCCACATGTAGACTCAGGTCACCGGACCTCCACGTGTAGACTGCAGGTCACCGGACCTCCACGTGTAGACTGCAGGTCACCGGACCTCCACATGTAGACTGCAGGTCACCGGACCTCCACATGTAGACTCAGGTCACCGGACCTCCACATGTAGACTGCAGGTCACCGGACCTCTACGTGTGGACTCAATACACCGGACCTCCACATGTAGACTCAGGTCACCGGACCTCCACATGTAGACTGCAGGTCACTGGACCTCCACATGTAGACTCAGGTCACCGGACCTCCACATGTAGACTGCAGGTCACCGGACCTCCACATGTAGACTGCAGGTCACCGGACCTCCACATGTAGACTGCAGGTCACCGGACCTCCACATGTAGACCGCAGGTCACCGGACCTCTACGTGTAGACTGCAGGTCACCGGACCTCCACATGTAGACTGCAGGTCACCGGACCTCCACATGTAGACTCAGGTCACCGGACCTCCACATGTAGACTGCAGGTCACCGGACCTCTACGTGTAGACTGCAGGTCACCGGACCTCCACATGTAGACTCAGGTCACCGGACCTCCACATGTAGACTCAGGTCACCGGACCTCCACATGTAGACTGCAGGTCACCGGACCTCTACGTGTAGACTGCAGGTCACCGGACCTCCACATGTAGACTCAGGTCACCGGACCTCCACATGTAGACTCAGGTCACCGGACCTCCACATGTAGACTGCAGGTCACCGGACCTCTACGTGTAGACTGCAGGTCACCGGACCTCCACATGTAGACTCAGGTCACCGGACCTCCACATGTAGACTGCAGGTCACCGGACCTCTACGTGTGGACTCAGGTCACCGGACCTCCACATGTAGACTCAGGTCACCGGACCTCCACATGTAGACTGCAGGTCACCGGACCTCCACATGTAGACTCAGGTCACCGGACCTCCACATGTAGACTGCAGGTCACCGGACCTCCACATGTAGACTCAGGTCACCGGACCTCCACATGTAGACAACAACTAGAAATGGCGCTCCCAGGACTCTGGGGCGGAGTCAAACACAACATCCCTAAACTTCACCGGGTGTGTCCATCCCGCTTTAGGGTTTCTCTTTCAGAATGTCACTGGTGACATTCTGAAAGAGTTTGTCCCATTCCTGGGAAGAGCAGAGGAACGTTCAGGAGCTTCTTCTCAGACTATCGAAGCTTCATGGAATGCTCTAAGTCTGGGCTTTTCTGCCGGGCTCATGGGCCCCTCAGCCTGTGATGAAGCTTTTCAGAGCTCATAATTGCTTCTCATTACTCCAGCATTTATCTGCCGCCCGCCTCTTTAAGGGGATAAAAATCAATCAATGACCGCTCGCCTTTGCGACGCCACAGCAATTTAGGAGAAAATGGCGGCGGTTGAGGAGTGGATTAAGGCTGGCGCCCGCCGCATCAGCAATGACACCACACAATCCTAATGGGCTTCTTCACGCCCCGCTCACCTAATCACCCGTATCAAACGCTCTCACTGAAGAGCCCCAGCCTCTTATTTATTTGATTTCTCTCACATTAAATTATCCAGGATTTAAAAAAGGATTAAATTTCTTACACTTGTAAGAAGCCTTAGCCTCTTAATTAAAGCAGAAAATAATCCAGCAATTATTTTGTCAGAGGCTGAAGTGGATTTTTCCTTTTTGCAGTTTGCAGTCAATTAGACTTTTGTTCTGTGACGTCTAATTTGTGCTCAGAAAGTTTGGTAATTGTTGCGTTGGGCTGCGGCTGCCGGAGCATTGTCATGCAGACGGCTGTTCTTTGGTGACACAGCCCATCATTCACATTGTCCCAACAAACAATGGATGCGCGTCTGTGGCGCGCCTCACAAATCCCATTTCCTGATAAACCAGCGGCGTGGTTTCGTGATGAGACTCTGACAAGCTGGAGGAGGAACAATGGCAGCAGGAGCTTCACCTGAGCTCGCTCTCCTTTCTGTTTTCTGACAACGGCAGATGCTTTGTCCTCACATCTTAAACACAGACGATCTTTCAAAGGCGTTTTCAAGGAGAGTAAAGTTTCCAAATCTTCACTTTCGATGCTTTTGTTGCCCTGATCCACAGGCCGGAGCCTCAGCAGCTTTTGTCTACAGGATAAGTTTGCTGACAAGACGGTGAAAGTCTGATCTCTTTAAGCCACTTCAAGCTAAAACCAAGAGAAGACGACACATGTTCAAATCAGAGACTGCGAGCTCCTGTCAGAAGTGATGCTGCTGCTGCTTTTCACTGTTGTTTTGGAGAAGTTGGACTTTGATTGTTCCAGAAGAAAGGATAGAAACGAATGAAGTAACTGATTTCAAGGTCTGTGACGCGAACATGGACCTGGGAGGCGGAGTTTCCCAGGACCAAAGATGAACTTGAGCTGGTAAGATAGTGGGGTATTTAGAAGGTCAGGCTCCTCAAAAGTCAGCTGTAAAAGTCTTTGAACGTCTCATCATCTACAGAGCAAAAGTTTTAAAGAAGGTTTCAGTGAAATCAGAAAAATCTCTGAGTGTCAGCAATGAGGTGTGGCCTCTTCATGACGATTCACACCAAAACGCAGAAACTGGAACCCCAATGTTCGGACATCCTCAGACTCTTTGAAAAAGAGCAGGAGATGCTCGGTAACCATGGTAACCATGCCCCTGCTCGACTGTCCTGAAACCTGCAGCACATTTGACATGAACAGAATCAGCATACAGAGAGACTTTGTGTGTGAAAATAATCCAAATCTGCAGCAGCAGAAACTCAAAGCAGGAACTGGGAGGAACGTACCTGTCTGCAGGTGAGAGAACAGCTCCATGCTGGGATGTAAACACCTGCAGGGGCACCCCAGACTGAAATCTGTTTCCACGTGTCCTGACATTGTTGATCCAGGCTGTGTTCTTTCTGGCCCCCTGAGACTGGCAGAGCTGTTAGCAGAGGAGTTGATGTTTGTCTTGGATACAAATCAAACAGCTCTGCTTTGACTGACAGCGTAAAGGAAGAAATAACCAAAGCATACAGGGAGAGGAGGAATTCCCGCGGTGCTTCACACTCTGAAGGCTCCTATCGCCGCGTTCCGTGGTGTAGTCCAACAAATCACAGCCGCTCACAGCTGCAGGAAGCAAAGGCAGCCATGTTTGTCGGATCTGAAGCCGGGAACGGATCCGGTCCATCCATGGTCACACCTGTCGCGCAGCCGCTGAAGCATCACTCTCTGACGCCCGCCCTGGATGGATGATGCGTTCAAGTTTCCTTTTGTTAGTCACAGTTCCCTTTATTTCACAAAGAGGGAGGAGTCTGACAGGAGACGATGCCTCCTGAGCTTCACAGTTTTTATTCAAAGTTTCTGCTCCTCCTGGGAAGAGTCAGAATGTGAAGAAGCTCAGATGACCTTGGGTCAAAGTTCTGATTCAAACACAAAATGGGTCATATCTGCATGAAAACCATTTTTTTCTCCAAGATGATTGAGATAAACCAAAAACCTTCAAGAACTTCAGGCATGGTGGTGGAAGGATGATGATGCGAGCTTTTCTGCAGCCACAGATACAGGTTGCCATTCAAACACTGACCTCCTCGTCCACTGTGATGATGTCACAGGTGAAGCTGGATCTTCCCTTGAAGCCGCTGGTTTACAGATGAATTTTCTGCTCCAAACATCTTCATCTGGGCGGGAACCCAGAAGGATGGAGGGTAAAAACATGGCAGTGAGGACAGGACAAAAACTGCAAACTGATCTTCTGAAAGGCTTCTGCCTGAGGGAACATTAAAGATGGGAAAACCTTTGAAAGTTTGTTTTCAGACAAACATGAGGAAGAAAGACGGTCTGCGAGTGACCAGGAGACAAATCCTACTTTCTATCTTCAGCCCCGGTTCTGGTCATGTGTGGAGCAGCTGCTATTTTTAGACTGTGCTGCGGGTTCGGCGCTCACCTGGAGCCTCTCCTGTGAGCAGGACTCCAGGTGAGCTCTTTCATTGTTTCTGCCCCAGCTGGCAGCAGAGGGAAAGGTCAGGAGTCGGGCGACTGGCAGCTGATATTTGCAGCGCAGTCAGAGTCCACGTTGTTACTGAGAGCTGCCGTTGTGACAGGAACCGGCGCCAACTTCTGTCCAGACCGTTTCCCGCCTGACAGACAGCGCTGAGGGCACGGAACAGCCTGGCTGTGAACATGAAGCACTTTTAGTCAGAGGGAAAGGTGTGTCCCTCATGAACGTGCTCTTGATGGTACGTTTGGGATTATTCTACCGCTTTGGGGAACAAAGAGCAGCTGCTGGAACTGCAGGAACGCCTCGACCTACAGGAGCAGACATGACAGCTTTGGTCTTCATGCTTTTCCATGAGGGACCAAACCAAAGTCACAAACAAACACACACCTCTCTGCAGGTGCAGGGGGCGGGGGGTCAGCATGTGGTCAGGACAAATGTTGAGAACTTTCAACAGTTCTGAACAATCGTTTGTTGAATTTGCCAACATCTCTTGGTATTTCAGGTTAAAGTTCAGTTTCTCCATTTCTTTCTTCTTCCTCTGCAGCATGAAAGAAGGAACATGAAAATGTATTATTTCAGCCATTTTGTTCGTTTGGATGAATCCCACTGCAGCATCTTCAGTGTTCAGCTGCTCCACCTCCAGAGGACAGGTGCCACCAGAAGAAACCAGAACATGATCTTTAATGTTCGGTTCTCTCTGAGCAGTGGTGACATCACTGATGATGACGGTGGGTCAGAGGGCGCAGTGATGCTCCGATCCCTGAGTGAAGGACTCAGATCCTTTCTTCATGAGAGTCTAAATGTCATCATGGTTTAAAAGCAGCTTTTCTGTGTCAGAAATCACTGATCGGGTTTGCTGAGACCGGCTCTGATCCAAAAGCCCCTGCTGTGTGGGGCTTTAGCAGAAGCTGTTTGTGTTGAAAACGGTGTCGGGCTTATGCTGAGGTGGTGCTACAGACTCCTGTTATCGTCCAAACAGCAGGATAATGACAGCGCGCCTCTTCATTTGCAGTGACCCCGCCTCTTTCCCGCCGCTCGCCCTCACAAACATTCGCTCCAGGCTCTGACAACCATTCCAGCGCTTTAAAAGCCTCTTCCCTGCTCCTGCCCAGCGCCTCTGACATTTGGATTGAGATTACTTCTATTATGGTGGCCAACTTGATGCATTCTGGGTAAATATTGCAGGTTAAGGTCTCTGAGGGAGCAGTTTGTTTTACAAAGTGAAACCCGAGGCTGCTGCCACCGCCGCTGCCACCGCCGCCGCTGCTGCTGCTGCGTTCACAGACGCATTTACCTTCAGAGAAGCGTTTTTAAGCAGGTAAAAAGCAGCTGTCAGTCTGATGAAGATGTTCACCTGGAAGGCCACACACAGGCCTTCCAGGTGAACAAGCTCACTCCTAATTGGTGAGAGTGGTTGCCACAGAAGGGTTGGCTGGACCCTTCCCTGCTGACTCACGCCGTCTGGCTCCAACATGGCGGCGTCCGTATTGATGACTGAAGTCACTTCAATTGGTTCTGAACCATTTTCTCTGGGGGAGAGGGGTGTCCCACTCCGGTACAATCAATGATGGGAACTTCTCAATCAAAAGGCCACGCCCCCATAACAGAGTCATGTGATGTTTTGGTGGTTTGTGGGGTCACAAAGGTTAGACTTTGCCCAACAGTTTTATGTTAAATCTAATCCCATGCTTGGTTCCATTCCGAGGTTTGTGACCTGCAGCTGGAGGCCGCAGCGCTGCAGCTGATGCAAGCTCATACGTACTTCCTCTAAACACAGCTCTGTGACTGTCCAGCCATCAGAGGGTTTGATGCCTTCATGTCGGCAGCATGGAGACCCTCTCTGGTCACCGTGTTCTTCTTCAGTGGTCCGGTCCATGCAGCTGTTCAGACTTGCCACCACAGCTGCTCCCTCTTTGTTTGGGAGCTTGGAACTCTTTGCTGCTGGGATGCTGCCCAAGAGCACTTCAGAGGGAGGTTGAAGGGTCTGCGCCCCCTCGCTCATCACAATAATAAGAGCTGCTGCTGTTTCCTAACAAACTGCTCCAACAAAGAGCGCAGCCCTTTGATGACGCGCTGTCTACAAAAGGACCAAATTGCTCTCCTTTCATGTGTCTGCCTCTCCGTCTCTCCAACTTTCCACGTTTTCCCTAGAAGAAATAATGGGCACGGCTCCCCATCCCAGGAGGACCAGCTCATTTACATCTGCCCATAAACACAGGCGGAGAAAGGCTGGATCCTCTGCATCCCTGAAAAGCTCCGTCTTCGTCTCGCTTTGTTCCCCAGAGGCTCCTCTTCTGACCTCGCCGCCGGCGGCCGGCCACCAACACTCTGCTCGGAAAAGAACAACATTTCTGCTCAAACTTCTCAGCTTCCTGCAGAGACGTGGGACGAGTCCCACTGCGGACGGTCTCTCCTTTGGATGTCTTCTTCTTCACAGAGAAAGTGAAGACACAAGTCTCACCAGCAAGGGTCAAAGGTCAGCTGTTGTTGTTTTAGTCCATAAAATTACATTATTAAACAAATTAACCAAAATTAGATGAACAAGAAGCATCTTTCTCTTCAGTTTTCTCATATTATGTTTATTTGCTGTATTAAAGGTCAGGCTGCGCTGTGGGGCAGTGGTTAGCACCTTCCCCACACAGCGAACCCCAAGACCCAGAAAGGCAGACAGCAGATGCTCATCCCTCTGTCTGCCCATCCATTCATGCATACATCCAACCATCCACCAATTCATCTATGCGAACATCCAACCTTCCATCCCTCCATCCGTAGAAGCAGCAGTGAGTAAAAACAAACAAAGGTTTTTCCAAAAGGTGACAGGTTTGTGATCAGATGCAGATGTGTGTTGGAGCCTCATGAACTTTCATCTCTGATGAACCTGACAGATGGATGATAAACGTATCTGCTCTAAAATGAGAAGTCTCCGCACTTTTGCTTTTCCTGCTATGAGAACAAAGAAGCGGTCCGACCAAGCGCCTCTCGTTCCAACACCACAGAGGAAGAGCCACGTCCACGACACGCACACGCCAAAGACATTCAGTCTTTCTTACAACAAGCCTGTGACAGTGATGAAGGCGTTTTGGTTTGAGACCAACTTTAACTGGAGTTCTAAAACAGAACAAATGCAGCTGCTGCTGAAGAGACGAACAATTACAGATTTCAGGGGTCCATCTGTCAGCCCGAGTCACCGAGCAGCTGCTCTGCGCTGCCAGAAAACCTCCTGTAAAAACATGCTCAGATGGCTAACAAAATATTCATTAGGTCTGTTTTCAATCAAATAAATTCTGTTTCATGTTGAAATCCATAAATGTTTCTGTGCAGGAAAACTCGACATGTTGTTTCTGACTTCAGGCTGCAGCTGCGCTTCTTCAGCCTAGAGAACGTTGACTGGTTCCTGCAGACAGGTCTGGTAAAGGTCCAACACCAGAATATTTACTTTTAGCAGGAGCAGAGCGGCGCTCTGATGGGGGGGTTGAACTCAGCAGATTACAGTTGGGGATCTGTAACAAAGAAATCAAATAAAGAGCAGATGTGTGAATAATTCTGGTTTTATTTTAAATCTGCAGGATCCGAACTCAGTAAGGTTTTAACAGGGTTTCTGTGGAAAAAGTCATGGTTTTTAGTCTGTGCTCGGTTTGATTTCAGTCGTTGGTCATCCATGATCAGGTCCGATCTTATGGAAGTTCTCTTGTTTTTTGTGGTTCTGGTTCTGTCCTGGTTTTGCCATTTGGTTCTTTGGTTTTCAAGTCCCGTTTCTGTTATTCTGTCTTGGGCCTCTCCAACACCTGTGATTTCAGGTGAGCAGGATCACCTGGACAGTACACACTCTCCTGGAGGACGATGCTTCTCTGAGCTTCTTTCTTGTCTGCTTAAACGACAGAAAAAGAATCCACTGACTCTCCAGAACTCCCTGGCCGGCTCTGCACAGGTACAGGACCCAATCCCCCTGCAGAAGGACATGAGGATGATGATGCTGGAGCTTGGCTGCATCGAGTCCTCAGAACTGCTTTACAGAGACTGATGTTGAAGGGAAACCCTGCAGGAATGCTGCTGAGCGTACAGGACTCCTTTTTCCCAGAATCCATCATTTTGGCGTTCCTCTACAGTCCCGCTGTTGTCCCTGCCTCCGCCTCAACAGTCGAGGATTTCTTACATCTTTGTCTGCGTGTAAACGCTGTTTGTTTTCTCTTCCAGAATGACTTTTTTCTAACCTTTGACCACCTTTGCCTGAAGCCATCATCAGCTGCGGCAGCTTGGCGCGCCGCTCAGCATCTCTGCTGCGACCCCCCAAAAGAAAAACCCCAGAAAGAATGGCGGAACAAGAACGATGCTGATTTATGAGAGTGTGACGGTTATTCCTCACAGAGACGAACACGGCGTCTGCCGCTGGATCCCGGACTGAACTTTGATTTTGCCATTTGCAGGCACTGGGGGGGTGGGGTCAATACACAGGAAGTGGCAGCTTTTATCCGCGGGGTGTTTTCATCTGCGCTCCCTCTGCTTGCTTAGATATTAGACGCTGTAATTCAGCCGCAGGAATAATTGACCTGTCAACGGGTTCACACCAGCAGTCCCATCACTCTGCAGCCGCAGTCCTGTTTCTGCAGATTGATACATCCTGCCCCCCCTCGGTAATAGTGTACCAGCCTTTCCTCTCACAAACAAAAAACGACATCAAACCTTCACTGTGGTTTCACGTTGAGTTGGTAGCACAGAGACCACGCCCCCTCCAGCAGGTTCACCACAGAGAGGGGAAAAAACATCCATGAACTAAAAGAAATGCTTTTATGAACAGTTCTGAGACAGTGAACTTTTAAAAGATGAAACAATACATTCAAGCTTAAAGTTTGCTCTACTCATTTATCTAAAGAAAACCAGCGGCGTTTGAGGACGACATGACAACGCAAGAACCTGATATTAATGCAGAAACTGCTGGAAGTGGTTCCTAACAGGCCTCAGATCTGCAGCAGAACCTTGGGTCAGAACCAAACTACATACTTTCATAAACAGCTTTTTTCTATCTGCTGCTACAAAACAAAGACAGTGAAGTTAGAACCCACTTTTAGGGGAGGAGCTTATTTTGAAAGGTTTGCCATAATCATAGATGGAACCTTTAGAGCATACGTGTGTAGAATCTCCTCAGACTGTCTCTGTAAACCAACTTAAGATTCGTTTCAGAAGAAAAAGGATGAAAATCAAAGTTATTTAAGATTTCTTTAAGACAAAAGAGATGGAAATCTGTTTCTTTTCATCTTTGGTTTGATTGAATTCTTCAAAGAAGCGTGATTTTATTTTTCATTTGAAACATTTTCATGTTTCAGGAACCAGAAAGACCACCGTCTGCATTAACATCCAGCACAGCCGGAGCAGGAATCAGACGCTGACCCAGTAATCCCACCCTGGCACATTGAAGAACAATGAGCTCCACGCCTGAATGCAGCTCGCCATGACGCCTTCACTGCAGATCTGTTCATCTCAGGACCCGTGGAGGAAGGAACCCCGGAGACCCCTCGTCCTTGTTCCGAACCTGACTGTGTGGGACCCAGAACCGGTCAGGTGGTCTCACAAATCTGTGGGGATGGGGGGTCCATACACACACGTATGGAGATAAACAGAAGGTACTGCCCCTCCCACATGGCTGCTGACAACTGTCACCGGCTGTCTGGTCCAATGAACACGTTCAGGAGCTTTTGTTTCCACCTTAAGTTCATGTGGGTGACGGTTGCGGAGTGTCAGTCTGTTGGACCGAAGAAGACGCCTGGATGAGCAGTGAAACCTTTCAGAAGATGTAAGTCCAAACGTCATAACTCAACCTAAAGACGACGTTACCTGTGCAGCCATCATTCCCTGTTGTCATGCTCTCATTACTAAACTAAGACAACAGGACAACGCGCCGTTTGGGAAGTTAGTGTTTGTCTTGGACCAAACAGAATCACAGAAGTTGGATGGATCTGAGTGAAAAGTGAAGTGTAAAACATGCTGGATGGTTCTGGTTCAAAGGTCAACTGCAGTTCATCTGTGAAGTTAAGACTTTTTACAAATGAACGCGATTTGGTCCTGATACTGTTCTGGTGTGATCCTGTTCTTGTTCTGGTTTTCATCCTTCATCTGTTTTGATTTGGTTCTGGTATCTGTGCTGGTTTGGTTCTGGTTATATGCTGGTTCTGTCTGGTTTTGGTTGGTTTGGTTCTTGTTCTGTTTGGTTCGGTTCTGGTTCTGTCTGGTTTGGTTCTGGTTCTGTCTGGTTTGGTTCAGGTTTTCTTCTGGTTCTGTGCTGGTTTGTTTCTGGTTCTGTGCTGGTTTGGTTCTGATTCTGTTTGGTTTGATTCTGGTTGGTTTGGTTCTGGTTGGTTTGTTTGGTTCTGGTTTTGTGCTGGTTTGGTTCTGTTTGGTTTGGTTCTGGTTCTGGTTCTGGTTCTGTTTGGTTTGATTCTGGTTTGGTTCTGGTTCTGTCTGGTTTGGTTCTGTCTTGTTTGGTTCTGGTTGGTTTGGTTCTGGTTCTGTTTGGTTTGCTTCTGGTTCTGGTTCTGTCTGGTTTGGTTCTGGTTTTGTGCTGATTTGGTTCTGGTTGGTTTGGTTCTGGTTCTGTTTGGTTTGGTTCTGGTTCTGTGCTGGTTCGGTTCTGGTTTTGTGCTGGTTTGGTTCTGGTTGGTTTGGTTCTGGTTGGTTTGGTTCTGGTTCTGTCTGGTTTGGTTCTGGTTTTGTGCTGGTTTGGTTCTCTCTGGTTTGGTTCTGGTTGGTTTGGTTCTGGTTCTGTTTGGTTTGGTTCTGGTTCTGTCTGGTTTGGTTCTGGTTTTGTGCTGGTTTGGTTCTCTCTGGTTTGGTTCTGGTTGGTTTGGTTCTGGTTCTGTCTGGTTTGGTTCTGGTTCTGTGCAGGTTTGGTTCTGGTTCTGTTTGGTTTGGTTTGATTCTGGTTTGGTTCTGGCTCTGTTTGGTTTGGCTCTGTCTGGTTTGGTTCTGTCTGGTTTGGTTCTGGTTGGTTTGGTTCTGGTTCTGTTTGGTTTGGTTCTGGTTCTGTCTGGTTTGGTTCTGGTTTTGTGCTGGTTTGGTTCTGTCTGGTTTGGTTCTGGTTCTGTTTGGTTTGGTTCTGGTTCTGTCTGGTTTGGTTCTGGTTCTGTGCTGGTTTGGTTCTGGTTCGGTTCTGGCTCTGTTTGGTTTGGTTCTGTCTGGTTTGGTTCTGTCTGGTTTGGTTCTGGTTGGTTTGGTTCTGGTTCTGGTTCTGTTTGGTTTGGTTCTGGTTCTGTCTGGTTTGGTTCTGGTTCTGTGCTGGTTTGGTTCTGGTTTGGTTCTGGCTCTGTTTGGTTTGGTTCTGTCTGGTTTGGTTCTCTCTGTTTTGGTTCTGGTTGGTTTTTTTCTGGTTCTGTTTGGTTTGGTTCTGGTTCTGTTTGGTTTGGTTCTGGTTTTGTGCTGGTTTGGTTCTGTCTGGTTTTGTTCTGGTTGGTTTGGTTCTGGTTCTGTTTGGTTTTGTTCTGGTTCTGTCTGGTTTGGTTCTGGTTCTGTGCTGGTTTGGTTCTGGTTCTGTTTGGTTTGATTCTGGTTTGGTTCTGGCTCTGTTTCGTGTGGTTCTGTCTGGTTTGGTTCTGTCTGGTTTGGTTCTGGTTGGTTTGGTTCTGGTTCTGTTTGGTTTGGTTCTGGTTCTGTCTGGTTTGGTTCTGGTTTTGTGCTGGTTTGGTTCTGTCTGGTTTTGTTCTCTCTGTTTTGGTTCTGTTTGGTTTGGTTCTGGTTCTGTCTGGTTTGGTTCTGGTTTTGTGCTGGTTTGGTTCTGTCTGGTTTTGTTCCCTCTGTTTTGGTTCTGGTTGGTTTTGTTCTGGTTCTGTTTGGTTTGGTTCTGGTTCTGTTTGGTTTGGTTCTGGTTATGATTGGTGTGGTTCTGGTTTTGTGCTGGTTTGGTTCTGTCTGGTTTTGTTCTGGTTGGTTTGGTTCTGGTTCTGTTTGGTTTTGTTCTGGTTCTGTCTGGTTTGGTTCTGGTTCTGTGCTGGTTTGGTTCTGGTTCTGTTTAGTTTGATTCTGGTTTGGTTCTGGCTCTGTTTCGTGTGGTTCTGTCTGGTTTGGTTCTGGTTGGTTTGGTTCTGGTTCTGTTTGGTTTGGTTCTGGTTCTGTCTGGTTTGGTTCTGTCTGGTTTGGTTCTGTCTGGTTTGGTTCTGGTTTTGTGCTGGTATGGTTCTGGTTGGTTTGGTTCTGGTTCTGTTTGGTTTGGTTCTGGTTCTGTCTGGTTTGGTTCTGGTTTTGTGCTGGTGTGGTTCTGTCTGGTTTGGTTCTGGTTGGTTTGGTTCTGGTTCTGTTTGGTTTGCTTCTGGTTCTGTCTGGTTTGGTTCTGGTTTTGTGCTGGTGTGGTTCTGTCTGGTTTGGTTCTGGTTGGTTTGGTTCTGGTTCTGTTTGGTTTGCTTCTGGTTCTGTCTGGTTTGGTTCTGTCTGGTTTGGTTCTGGTTGGTTTGGTTTTGGTTGGTTTGGTTCTGGTTGGTTTGGTTTGGTTCTGGTTCTGTCTGGTTTGGTTCTGGTTCAGTGCTGATGGACACAGATGGACGTGGCGTCAGTTGGATGCCGTTCATCAACAGTGATCCGGTCAAACTTTGCCTCGTTGTGGATTTTGTGGGATTGTGTCCTTTAAAAACTTCCATTTCACAGAAGCATTTCCTCTGAGCTGAGCGTGGAACTCCAACCCGGCTGACTGGCCGTCAGGTCGTGGCGAGTCGAGCTAATCGATGAGCGCGTGATTTATGACGTTTGCTGAAATCAGCAGAACAAGCTGCTTCACGGCATCAGGGGATTTTGGCTGCAGCCTCCCCCTCACAGCCAGCACTCGAAGCTTGTAATTGGATCTCTGTATGAGGCTTCCAGGAAGTTTTCATTTGGGCTTTACCCACAATGCACAGCTCTCTCCTCATAACCTACATTACTAATGGAGACAAATGTTGCATTTGATCCTGGGAGAGTTGTCTAATTGGAAGAGTAGGAAAGGAAACAGAGGCGCAAAAGTGTTCTGCTCCGGATGTCGACTGAGAACACTGAGAAAAACAAAAGAGCTCAATTGGTGAGTAAACACGGCTGTTTAGTTCCGTAGAAGTTCCTCGACAGCCTCCTGCAGCAGATGGAGAGCCTCGCCGCAGGTCTGAGAAGCTGCTGCAGCCCTCAGTGCAGCCCAGGTTCCTGGAAACCTTCTGCTGGCCTTCCAGGAACTTCCTCTAAAGATGACCTCCACTTCCTGTTCCCAGCCATGTTCCACACAGATACCGAAAAGGCTGCAGCAAGAACTTCCTCATGTTTTTCTGAGAAACAGCTGCAGCGTTTGAAACAAATTTGATGTTGAAATTGCTTGGAGATGCAGGAATGGCACTCTGCCCTGAACGCCTCTGAGGAAGAGCAGGACAACTGAGAACTGGTTCTTCATCATGAAAGACCCACTCTGGTAAAATGGTGTTTTGAACATGTTCTTATTATGCATTTTTCTGTATATGTCTTTATTCAATCGTTTAAAAACATCCTGCAGTAGTGACGCAGGTGCTGCAGTCGGCAGCTCCCGCTCCGCCCCATCCTGATGCATCCACTTACAGATCCATGAACTTCGTTGTTTTCCTGGTCTGAGCTGGAATCTGGATCACAACTGGACGGTTGGATAGAACTGATGTTGCTCACCGTTTTTGTTGCAATGCTAATGCTAGATTGGGGTGTGAGGGGCTGTAAGCTAGCGGTGAAGAGTGTAAGCAAAGGGATGATGGAAATGAGGGCAGGCTTACCCACACTAACAGTCCAGCCCACAATTCAGGTGCATTTCTAATAAACTCTGCCGCTCTGCAGACACTCTGTGCTAGGAAACCACACAGGTTTTGGACCACTGGGAATGCTTTGGAAACAGATCAGAAGATGATCAGAGTAGAACCTGAAACCATAGATTACTAAGTCGAACAAATCCCTCCTCCTGGTGGCGGTTTGACCACCAACAGCTGCATTTGACATTGATTGTCTGTTCTGGCCCTGTGATTGGACGTTGTGAAGATCAGATCCTGGTCTCTGATTGGATTGACGTTTGGGTTCTGCTCCGGGCCTGTCCTTGGTTGCAGAACCAGCAGGTTCTGGTTTCCATTCATCTGTAGCTGTTTCTGTTCCCTTTTGTTTCGTCACTTGTAAGTTCAGTTTTTCTCACTTTTGAAGGTTTTTTTTGGAGTTTTCTCAGTTTTCCAGCATGGTGACTTCATCTCCTCGGATTACTTCATAATTGGACGCGTTCTTTTCAAAGAACCTGCTGAGATGAGGGATTAACATCAGACTTGACTCCTATCTATTAAAGTGGAGTGTCATCCTAGATTCTTGCTGAGTGTGAGACTTGCAGCAGCTAAATCTGCAGCAGCGATGAAGTGGCTGCTGTCAACATGTGCAGAACCTCCAGGCGGACTTTCCACCATCTGTCCCGAGATGGAGGCTGCAGTCTCTGCCTTCTTGAAGAGGAGGAGGCAGATTCAGGTTAGCACGGTTGACTCTAGAGCATCAAAAGGGCTTTCACAAAACTGTAACATCATTCTGAAGAGAGGCACAGCCTGCCAGCAGGAACACATGAAGACACGAGGCTGCTGACAAAGCTCTGATCATTTGGACAAATGTATTTGTGTGAGTCCTCAGGAAACGGCGCCATCTTTTGATCAAGTCCCAGAATCAGCCTCTTTTGATAGAAAAACATAAAAGGGATCTTAATGACAAAAAGCCTGAAAAGAGTTTGACAATTCTTCTTTTCAAACTCCAAAGGTGCTGAGCTGCACTTCCCCCAAAACTGTAGAAGTAAGCAAAAGAACCCGTCAGAGTCTTGTCACTTCTGGAAAATCTCCCCAATCTGCATTTGGTTAGAAAGACGCCCTGCAGCAACATGTCAGGCTGCAGATTCATCAAACTACAAGAAAACACTCCAACAATGGACACACACACCGCTCTGACTGCAGGAAGCCGACAGAATCCATTTAAGGAAGTGAAGCATTAAATAACAAAGCATATTAAAGTCAGATGAGGAGGCCGCTGAACTGTTATTATATTCTACAGCCGCAGATCAGAACTTTGCGTGCGGCCGTGCCATGAACGCCGCTGAGTCCTGTCAGTTTGACCACGCCATCGGGAACTGTTACAGATGTTTGTCTGAGACTCTAGCCGGCTGTGCTTCATGGTCCTGACTCATCAAGAAAAAACGATTGCTGTTCGTAAAAGAGGAACCAGCGTCTGCGTAAAGCTTTCCTTTTTCAGAGAAATTAGAAAAAAGACTAAATGCGAAGAGTTTACTAACCTGAACATAAAGAGTTGAAGTTTGACGTGAATCCGATGTTTGGGGTAAAGACTGGGATTATTGGAGCTGCTGAGAACGGCAGCGTCAGTGGATGAAGATCAGGCCATTTTACATGTGTTGTGATAAAGGAAGCAAACGGTCCTTCCACGGTTTCATTAGCTGGAAGCAGGAATTACCGTTGAACTGGTCAGAGCATGAACGCCACGTCACTCGGTGGCGCTCATCTGGAGGACTTGTGCGAGTACAGCAGAATAAAAGTTTGTCACTAAGGCAAAAGGGAAAAATACAAACTCATAAAATGAAAGAAATCTAATTATTTGTTATAAATGTAAAACTCAAAAATTCATCTTCTTTCTTTCAAATCTGTAGTTTTCTGGTTTCCTATTTTCTGCTGTAACTTGTTGATAAAACATTTTTGTTTAAAGTGCTTTCAGAGTGTTTTCTGCATCCGTTTACCCTTCTATTTACTTATAAAGTGATCTATGAACAAAATCTCAGAATGACTTATTCCTGTTTATGAGATGCTGTCATTTTGAATTTAAATGTGAGAAAAAACACAGATAATTCTCTTCTCATCTGAGCCGATGACGGACCGTATCCTCTCCCAGAACTTTCTGCCGTTCTGCTGCTGGATGTTGATGCTGAATTATGTTGAAGGTAATTTCCTTCTGCAACGACATGGCAGCAGGTTTTTATCCACATATGACTCTAAGCAGGGAAGATGCAGACATATTCGTGTCTTGTGGAGACAGAAGGGGTAGATGTTTTTGGGTTCCTGAACAGAAGCTGCCAGGTTTTGAGTTGACGTTTTCCTGAACTGTAGAGATGGAAAACTCTCAGATCTCCCCTCATCTGCCCACAAACATGGCCTCCCTTGTTCCTGCGCCTCACCTCTCTCATGTCTCCATATCTGCCTTGGCGGTCACACTGGGATAATTGTGCGCCTATGATGGAGAAATTAGTCGGCCCTGAAATGAGCTTGTCTCTGTGCTCTCTGGCTCCGCAGCATCAAACCCTGACGAGCTGCAGAGGAGGAGGAAGAGGAGGCGCCACTGCTGCCGGGCTTCCTCCACAAATCAGCTTTCACTGCCTGCCTCTCTCCTCCACTGCTTCTGCCTCTTATTACAATATCACTTTAATTTTGCACTGCAGGTGTTTTATGAAAACACAAAGTGGAATAGAAAGAGACACGGCTGGTTCTGGGTTGTTGATTTGTTCCTGCGAAGCTCCATTTCAAACCTGCTGGGCCGGCGCTCTGCAGCTGCGAGGAGATCTCATCTTCTTTGAACCCTGAGTGTCCGAATCTTCCCCAGCCCGCACTGACTA
>BNCR01000210.1:0-64592 GCA_014656515.1 Oryzias celebensis
CCACGCAAGTTTTGAATACTGTTTTTGGGCTCTACATACAAACCAGTTGAACTTTAACCAATTGGGGACTCAGATTTGTTAGTGACGTGTGGACAGCATCCCTTTTCATTACAAAGATGCCAACCATTGACCATTGGGGGAGATTAATATGTGAATTTTTTTTGTATCAGAATAGAGCTGTGAAATAAAAAGCCTGGAGCATTAGCAAGTTTTGTACGGCTTTGACATTTCGCACTAAACGCCCTATCAACCACAGGTACATATGCGGTATCGGGTTGTAACAGTCCAATTTGAAGGCCATATGCTGTATAAAAGTGAAAATAGAATGCTTTAGAATGAAATAGAAAGTGTGGGGGAAAAAAAACTAAATGTTTTAACGCTTAAAAAGAATTGCAAGTAAATTGATAGCTCACAACTTCTTGTATTTAACAGCCTAATCCTGGGTGAGTGATCCAAGCCATAGCTTAAAAAAGAGACATTTTAAACATCAGTAAAGTTTAGCTTTAGCCATTTAGCTGCTAGAAAACTATCCTTTAGCTATCCTAAAAGTGACATAACTTTAGGTACCATGAATAACACTCCAAAAAACGTACATGTATGTGAGTGATTCTTTATGTGTAAACTGACCTCAGGTAAGTTTTTTACTTTTCTGAGCTAAATGGGTCACACGTCATTTAGACAGCTAACATGTATTAAAGTTGACAGCAACTACTCAAAACCTTAAAGTTTAGGACATTAACATAGCATACTGTAAAGCAGGGACAGGCAACTCCAAACTCGAGAGCCACATCCCTGCATGTTTTCCAGCGTACCATCTCTGGGATGTTCCAATTGGCTGGACACACCTGAACCAGGTTACTGGGACACATCTAATTTCTCTTTGCAAAGTTGCTATTAAGCATTTTCGTCATGAGCATTTCAGTTTGACTTTGCACAAGCCCAATACAGTAGTGGATACCTTGACAGAAAAGTGAAGGAGTTTTAGTGGAGATATTACTGGGGAATAGTGACAGACTGTGACCAGTGTCAGCATATTCTGCCATCTTATATTGCATATGGAACAGCAAACTAAACTGCAATGTGTAAAATGGAAATATCTTAATTTCCGTACCTGTGCTTTTGAATATGAAGCTGGTTTTGTATCGATAAAAAGAATGTATTGATTGAATTATACCTACATGTATAGATTTACTTTTCTAACATTTCATTTTTAGGTGTTTTGTAGTTAATGAGGATTCTAAATAAGGTGTCCAATAAACATAAAAACATAATGAAAGGAATGCCTGTAATTAAATAGCTTTTATTGAAACAATAAGCAGTTTTATTTAGTTATATGAATGTTATATGAATTAAATATGTTTGCACTGAAAACAGAAAATTCTATGTACTTATTATATAAATGACTTTAATTTGACGAAAAAGGTGCTAACCGTCTATTTTGAGTCCAAATAATTAAAAGTGTTTCAGTTTTTGTGGCTGCAAAACTGTTTTTTCCCTTTACCTTTCTTTTCTCACAGACACATCATACAAACAAGGCACACATACACTGTAGCTTTAGTAGGTCTGACGGAGCAAGGAGATATCCAAAACAATTCATCTGTTAGACTAAAGCTGCATTTTATTTTGATTATGCCGTTTTTAGCCAAAAAAACCAAAGACTTCTAACGTTTTCTTAAACACCATTTCCGCAGAGCGTCAGGAGTTCATTAGAAATTACCCTCTGAGTTGTGGGCGAGACCATTGGTGCAGGGTAAGCCTGCACATTTTCCCATCATCCATTCTTTTACACTCTCTCTTAATAGCTTACACCCCCTCAGAACCCCAAACCAACATTAGTGGTGCAACAAAATGGCAAGCAATATCAGAGTTATCCAGCCATGCAGTTTTGATCCAGATGCCAGCCCAGGCAGGGAAAACGCAGATGCTACAAGATTTTTACAAAAGCATTTTTTCGTCAGTTCTTGATTCACAATGATTTAAAAAAGGAATTAGAAATGTCTTGCATCTTCAGAAAAATGGCAAGTGTGGCAAAAACGTGTTAAACACAATTTCAATGAAGTGAGTATTCGAAAGAATATTAAGGTTCTCAATATTTTTTTTCCTTCATTCATTTTCGAAACCGTTTTATCCCTTTCAGGGTCACGGGGTTGCCGGAGCCTAACACGGCTAATCATGGGCGAAGGCAGGTTACACCCTGAGCTGGTCGCCAGTCTGTCGCAGGGCCCCAATCACACACCCATGCACACTCACATCCACACCTAGAGACAATTAAAGTGAGCAAATACCTTTGAAGCATGTTATTAGACGATGGGAGGAAGCCGGAGTCCCCGGAGAAAACCCACACATGCACGGGACAACATGCAAACTCCACACAGAAAGGTCCCTATTGGTGACACTGTTTTAAGTCCCCAGCCAGGACTTGAACCGGAAACTTTGCTAACCACTGCACCACCGTGCAGCCTCAATAATTGTTTTGTATTCTGCAATTCTGTTGTACCACAATTCAAATAGCCATTGACTTCAAAGAATTGAATAAATGCAGTAGGAACTGTGTTCGCTAAAGGCATTGATCGTGCTACGAGAAGAACTTGGAAAAAAAGAAACCTAAAAGTTAAAATACATTTTTATGAACCCCTTAGAGAAATAAGTGCGCTCAATACAACGACAAACGACGACTGCAGCCTCTAAACCAACAGGGCATTACAGAACTGTTACATAGTATCTTAAATTGATAGTAATAAAAGTTAGTGATCCTGCGTAGTGAGTTTCTATTCTTCATCTTATTTTTCATGCTCAGAAGACTTAACAGCCAGGAATCACATGCAAGAGGAGTAGAACTTTGACAAGTGACAGTGATAAGAGAGCAGCCCAGACACACTTGACTTTGTCTGTTTGTCACTCCAGTAATAGAAACGCCTTAAAAACATGTACATCCTGTTTGAAGGTTTAGTACATCCATTCGATTGGAAACAGATCCACAGACTCTAAGCGAAATGATAAAGCTGTGAGACTCTGACACACCTGCCAACAGGATATCAGGCTGTGTGAAGGACTCCAAGCACAGGACACTCTGGGAGGGATTATGTCTTCAACAGGTGAATTGAATCAGATAATGAACTATTGAAGGTTAAAACAGTGACCAAAGCAGGAAGTTGTCATAATAATGTGGTTTGGAGGATGAAAGAAAGGAAATTGACTCGATGTCAGAAACATTTTGAAAAAAAAGTTCATAAGTGACCACAAACATGCCAAAAAACGACTAAAATTAGACATCAGGGTGGTAAGATGAATGACCTAATGAGACGAATTGTAAACCAGACTTTCGAGTAAGAACAGGAAAACATCTGACGATGGTTGAAAACTTAGGAAAAGACAAAAGAAGTTAACCTAACCTTGGCTGACTTAATCTAAGAAATAGTAACTATAAGAAGCAACAATCATCATACAAACATTGAATTTTAAGGGACCATAAGCAAATGTTTTAGAAAACATGACAAACATTTACATTTTTCATACAGTGACGACAACACAGATGACCAGAAAGCTTTAAAAAATACATAGTATATAATAATAATTTGCTTTGTGCATTATTATTATTATTATCATTATTGTTATTATTTTATAGACCTTTTAGATTTTTTCACTGGAAAAAGACGTTGAGGTTCTTTCTAGATATAACCACAGCCTGTTTGTAAGAATCATCTCAGTGGGAGGTGGTTTGAGATCAGTTCTGATTGGGGGTAAAGTAAAGCGCTCTGTGACACAGCGAAAGGCTTCCAGTCTGACCTGAAGCAATAAGGAGGTGTGATTTGAGCTGATATCTAAAGCCGCACTCTGAACCGAGTATGGCTCCCTGGAGGGAGAACAAAAGGAAAAAAAATCAGAGTAGAAGAATTTTTCTCAACCTTCTTACAAAAGGACCCAGTTTTGTGAACTAATGTGCCAATTTAAGAGTCCAAGATTGATTGATTTATCTGCAGTTGTGCATTAAAAACAGCTTTATTTATAAATATAAAAATTCTTGTTGATTATTTTTTTATCTAAGAAACCACATTTAAATGCAGAGCTAAATTGTGTTGTTAAAAAAACATAAAAAAAACAACTACCTGAGCACTACCTGTGATTAGACAGTCTATAGCACTGTCAAACTTTTAAAATGATGGCAACTAATGTATATGGACAGAAGTTGTCTTTAGTATTTTGAAAAAAAAAGTTTGAATAAAGCCTTTATTGTACTTCGCCATAATGTGAATTCCAGTCCAAACAGCAGAATGCCAATTATTTACACATTTATGAAATGGATAGTGTTTTTTTTTCTTAGGTTTTTTTAAAGAGACAAAAATTAGAGGACCTTTTATTCCCATTTAACTTGAAAAAAATCATGCAATTTGTGAAAGATGACATAGTATGTAAAAAGGAAATGTCCTTAATCCAAGGCTTTAACAATGTCAGGCTTCAAATATAGTGTTTTATTCACCATCGTAATAAGTCTTATAGTGATCATTTCATGGTACATATTTGGAAACTCAGCCCAACAGACAACATAGTCTGACTTGTTCTTTATTTTTACATTTACATATTCAAATATGTTTACCCTGGTTATTCATACAACCTACAGACAAATGTTATACTATGCTACTCAACCTTTGTATGGCAAATTACATCAGTGATTGCAAGTGGAAGGCAGCCTGTCATCACTGACATTTCATTGTTGCAACGTGTGCTTTTGTGACAGTTGTGAAAATGGAGATACCTGTGTGACAGTTTTTCAGATAATATTCCATTTTTGTATGAACCATAGACAAATAGAAACTGGACATGCAATATCTCACAGCACATGTTGGGTTCTGCAACAGGGAAATTTAGACTTGATTGGGAAGATAGTAGTTTTAGATATAGTTTGGAGAGTGTAGTGTCTGTGTTTGCTTAAGGTGGAGTGTGAGCAGCGCAGAAGATGACAGAGCTGATCTCACGGGGAAGGTAGAGTAAGCTGCATTTTATGGTCATCTCCAGGTGAGGGGAGTGCAAATTTGAGAGGGAAGTTAGGTTCCTGCTGTCACATCCATCCATCCAATTTCACTTCAATGTTATTGTCATTATTCATGTTGTCATAGTAACTTCAAATTCCTTTTGGCTTGGTAAAATCCAAAATAAGTGATAAAGTACTCAAACTTGATTTATAAATTTGCATTTCCGTCATAGGTGGTCATAGGTGAGAAAAACATGAATACAGATTGATTTAAACAAAAACAAAACAAACAAACAAAAAAAAGTAGTGCATGTAACTGTTAGATTACGAAGGTACAACAGTAGCTGTTCCCACCAGTGCCGAATTGCTTTTTTATTCGTTTTTTGTTTTTATATGTGTCCTGTGCTGGTTTACTACTTGTATGTTGAAGTTAAATTTCTACCTGTTTCAGAACATCATCTTGAGAAGGTCATCAAGAGATACAGGAAAGCCCTTGAGGCTTACAAAAAAGGAAGAAAGCTGAGTGTTCTATGGTGGAGAATTTTTTAGAGACTTAGTTAAGGTTGTTGAGTTCAGGGGAAATGTTTCCTTTTGATGTGAAATTTTTTTGATTACCAAATGAAATCTATATTTATATCAGAATTGTATTCTTTTTAATGAAATTTAAATAAAAATATTGATCTTGTCTTTGGTGAAAAATGCCCTTCGGTGGAGAAAGATGAGCAATATTGGGCTAGACATACCATCTATTTTACTCAAATATGTTAATATTAATAATAACAATAATACGGTAATAATAATAAGAATATACTGACTTTTGTTTTGAACATCTGTTTTCTGTGGACAGTAAACTGTTTTAGGCCTTTGCCCCTCTCTTTAATTAGGTAATTAGCAAATATGCCTATATTGTGTAAAATTCAAATTAAAAACCAAAAGTTGAGAAGTTTGCACAGTGAAAACATTGACCGTAAAAACATTGACAACAATAAATTCATAACATCGGTGAAAACGGGGCTCACTCTTCAGCTAAGCTAATTTAACACTAACATGGAGGTTTGAATCATTGAGACAGAAAAACTTAACGTAAAAAATACATAAATTGATGAGGCATTTGTTCGTTTAAATTGACATCTTCAAAGAATGTTTCAGCGAGAAAATAACAGTTGTTATATAGACAATTATTAACAAACTTTTTAACATACTTTTTGTCATCTCTCCTCGAGCCGAGGTCGGACCATAGACATAAGGGTCGGACATCTTTTGTAAAACAAAATACACAAAGAACTATTTGTCCTATGTCTACCCGCCATGACGGATCCATCCGCCATTACACGCCTGCAGCTGGGTGCCTCTCAATGGATGTGAGTTTTGTACTCATTGCCCAAAAACTGTCGTAGAAACTTACGTCATAAACAAAGAAGCAGAAAACTCCCACAGACGCTAGTTAACAAAGATTTTATCAGACGTGGCTGCTTAAACATGTGTTGCACAGGGCAGTGTGAACGTAGCCCGAAAACATTCACTATAATGACGCAAAAGCAATTTTGATGCATGTATAGAAAAACATTTAAGCTCAGGATGTGATAGGCTTAAAAAACATGGTTACAATTTGTATAAAAAGATGTGTGATTTTTTTTGAACTGATGAAGCCATTGGGATGAATGGTAAAACATTTCAAAGAAAATTGAAGTCCAGATGCCATGCAAGATTCAACTTAAACATCCCCTGGATTATTGCAAATCTTCAGTAACATTTTAGTGAGTTAATGTTGGTTTGGTGGCTCCCCCTTGTGGCAGAAAGCTTGCACTGAATGAGGAGACGTTTCACTGGGCTAAACATGCAATGATACAGCACAGTGCAATTATTCCGTTTCCTGGTGCATCTTCTGCCACGTTTTGTCCTTCTATTAGACTTTCCAGTGATTTTCTTGGACACAGCAGCCAGTGAAGAGCCAGCCTCCTTCTATGTACTTTTGCAGGTTACCTGGACTATGGAGAGGATCAATGATTGTTTTCAGGCTTGTTGTCAAATCTGAAATTTTTCCCATACTGAACCAAACTGAGACAATTTAATTCCATCCGGGGAACTTGTGCAGGTGCTTTGAGTTTAGTTGTTGAGGAGTTGATGAAGCACAGTTTAAAACATACAGTACATGTCCTGCAAAATGTTATTTAACAATTTTTGAAATTCTGTTTTTGTTAATTTTATGAGCTGGAACACCAAATTACGTAAAAAAAACAAAACAAAACAATGAAATAGTTTAAATCAATAGAATTATAGAAATGTATGCACTTTTACGGTTTGTATGTGAAACATTAAGAACGGGGAAAAAAAACACTGTATTGTAATGTAGTTAAGGTGAGAAAGAAAACTAACTGATATCAGTCCAATGAGACAGCTATGGCTGTGATATTGGGCTATATAAATAAAATTGAATTGAATTAACATGTGCATTAGAATTTACTTTGATAATTCATGTATTTATAAAACTTTATCATGACCATCCTTTACCCCTAGAGAAATATTAGAATAGTTAGTTGTCAAGCATTACAATATGTTGCCATAATCCTTTATTGTTTTGTGTAAAATATATTGTGATGATAACATTTGATCTATTTGATGTAAATTTAAAATAATACATTCTTGGTGTTTTTTCTTTTATTGGGTTGTAAAGGTGGTTTTACACGTGTTAATCTTTTCACTCACAGTTAACTGGCTCATGCACATCTCACAGTTGTTAAGCTCCATTCACATGGCCCTCGACAACAGGTGTTCAAGTGGCAACTTTCAATCAAAAGTCTACGTAAACCTGCATAAATGTGCATTTCAGGCTTCTGCGTTCTAAACTCTCACCTTCCAGGCATTACTACACAAGATTTTACAGCTACTTTCGGGATCTACGTGCAAAACGAGCAGCCAAGTTAAGCCAGATTGAACTTTGAGCAATCAGGGGCACAGATTTAGTAGTGATGTATGGATGGTGTCCCTTTTAATTCACAGAAAAAACCCAAGGGTGTTATGGATAGTGTTTGACCTATTTCTCTGCAATCAAAACAAATACCAGACCATTGTGTTCTTGTCAGGTCATGCTGACACCGCAGTTAAGGCTGAACGGTGTCTTCAATAGCTGAAAAGACCTTACAAAAAGCATTAAATCTTCCCATTTTGTTCCGGGAAGCTAATGCAGTATCAGAGATGACGTAGAGTAGAAAGGACTACATATCCACCTCCAAATTCAGACACTTTGTAAACAGACAGCTAAATTCGATTTTATTTTTAGTGAGCGCCTCATAAACTCCCAAAATGTTACCGATCAAATTATTGTAATTCTAGAAAAAAAAAATAAAGGGGGGAATGTTATCAATGATTGTAGGCTCTAAATAATAACAATAGGAAACAGTAAGTAAGCTTAAATGAGAGAGTTTATATATTTTACTTTGTGTCATTTAGTGTCTTGGTTTTGCTTTGTAGAATTACTTATTTTCTTTAACTTGCATTTTACAATATTTTAACTGAATTTCTTTTCTTCAAACTTCTTCCAGAAGTATTCCTTTAAATTTCTAAACTAGTTTTTCAGTTTTTATTTCCCAGTGAATCTCTGCAGCTTTGCTTTGAAGCTTTATAGTCATCGCGAAAGTTTGATGTGCCTTTGAGTAAAAGTATTTCAGGAAGTTTCAAGGAAGTCTGCTGTCAACCTGCTGAAATTCTTCTGACACCACTCCTGGCACTAAATAGAGAAAGGCATTGCAAAATAATAAAAAGGGAACACTAAAGGGACATAGTGTACGCTAAACAGTCTATAATGTAATATCAAGGAGAGCTTGCAGTGGGGTTAGAGCACACAAAATCAAATGTGTGGATTTGAAAAGCACCTGAGCTGCTTGTCATCTGGTACCTCGTGGACCTTAGTCTGAAAGAGTTCAAAGGATTCGCTTTGGCAGTTTGAGTGCTTTGATGATCAGAGCTGACATTGGTTGATGAGCCCTCACAGCTGCAGGGAAAGCGCTCTCCTCAGCTCGCCACACAAAACCAGCAGGCTTTTTTAAATGAGTTCCTAAAATTCCTGCATACAGTAAATGCAATGATAATTAAAGCCAGAAGCGGCGTTGTATGGCCCACAGTCGCTGCTCACCTCCGCCTTCACGGCCCCCTTTCTACCCGACCTCTCTGGCCACTTTCCATCCCTCATGACTAAAATCCCCTTTGCCTAAAAATACTAAATATGTTAAATATGTATATGTGAATATTCTTGTATGGACATAAACCTGTTGTTTTACTGGTATGCATTATTCTTCCTTTGGTTGCTTGAAATAAGCAATGTTCCAATCCTGTTCTATCCAAAGTTCTAGAATTGCCTTATAAGCTGTGTCAGAAAAGCACATTGCTTAAGATGCTAATTATACTAACAATGCTAGTAGTGCTAACAGTCAAGAAAACATGGAGGTGCTATTGTGGCGTTGATACATGGGCCCTTATTAATAACTGTTCAAGCCCTGGTATGTATAAGTGAGATGTCACATACAAGCTGCATTGAGACCTTCCCTTCTGCCAATTTCCATGCCACTCCTCTGCTTCCATACTGTTCAAGTTTATTGAGCAGAGATTTATGGTTTATCAAATAAAATGCGTTTTTAAGGTAAATAAATATACCAGCTGCATGATATTTTTATTATCTAAAGCTTTTGTGTTTTCTTCAACGGCATCCATTGATGTGTTTGTTTTGGATCTGAAGCCATATTGTCTTTAATTGATTATTGAATTTTGGCGCTTGTTGGATTATTGAATGTTTAGCGCTTTTCATTCGTTATGAAGCACAAAGCCCTTTACATAAAAGCAAGTTAAATGCCCATTAAAAATACAAAGTGTATAAAAACAAACATACACACACAAACACAAAGTACAGGATATTCACACAAAATTACCTCCCCTCCCTCCCCCGATTCCTTTAAAATCATATCTTTTTTCAAAGTAGCTTCCCTGTGAAGCTCTAGAAGCGATGGAAGATAAATAGAGTATTTTCAGTGATTTTTTTTTTTTTTTTTCTCAAAAAATTCAAGACAACGGCCTCCTTCTGAAGTCAAAGGGCAAGGCCGAAGGTCAAAAAGACTTAACTTAGTGGCCTTTGTGTGAAATTTTGTGAAGATTGCTCTTACAAAAGTTTTCTTTTCCCATATTGTAGGAAAATGTAAAAATTGCAAACGTTGGCACTTTGCCACAATTTTCACACTTTGTGGTTGTTTCCCTTAACCAAAAGCAGAACATTTGAATTTTATTTCAGTAAGTATTCTCAAGTATAAGTATAGCAAGCATGACACGGAGCATGTATGTGAAGTGTTGGAAGTTTACTAATACTTATTCAGACTAAATTGGAACTACAATATCCCTCAAGGAATAAGTACAATATTTAGAAAGTATATAAAGATTAAATTCAAAGTATACTTTTAGTATAGACAAAGTATACTCATGGTATACTTATATAGAATACTTTAGCTAAGGGTCACTATACCCAGGATTCATTTTCACTGGGTACAAGATGCGGGTAAATTTTGGAGAGTTTTTGAGTATCTGGCAGAGGAAACATTTTTGCATCAACACACAATAAGAAAAGATAAATGTGAAAACAATATAGTCCTAGCAGTCCACAACTGCTGCAGGCCACAATTCAATATAATGAAGATCTTTTAGAGGGTCCTTGAACATCTGTGTTGGTTTTAGGGTTAAGTTTAAGTTGATCTTGCAGTCAAGGCCCTCTCTCAGGTTAGGAAGGATAAAGGGTGGAGGTGTCATGTTGGCTTTTTTCCATGTATTCATGGCTTATATTTTAAACAGTTTGTCCTTGAAATGTGTTTTGTTACAGGAAGCTTCATATTAGCTGAGATCTGGGATCATTATGCTGGAGTTTCTTAACTCAGTTGGGAGCCAGAGCCCTTCGGCTGCATTACCATTGCTGCTCCTGTTGGTTCTACTCTCCTTTTATCTGTTTCCACCTCAAGTTTTTGAATTTTTCCAGTTTCCAATCATCCAACCGTTTGATGTTTTGGAACTCTTTTGTAGATTGGTAACTGTTAATATTGTTCATCAGCAGAGTGAAACCCTCACAAACTACAAACTACAAAAACAAAATTATTTTCGCAAGTGCTCCCTCTTACTGCTCATTTGAATTAATATTCCCCCCCTGCCAGAAACTGGAAAAATTCACCAAAATTTGCATGCGCCTAGTGCCCAGTGAAAATGAATTTTTGACTTTTTGACATAGTGAATGAAAGGGTTTCTTTGTCAAATCTTTCAGTTGCTATAGCAACCCCAAGCCACTGCCTGATGCAGCCCCTGTGGGGCTTCAAAAAAAAAGAAATATTTTAAAAGTCATTAGTGAAACCAAAACACACGTGTCAGTGACATCCAACAACAATTTATGGGATTGCAAAAGGACCTACAGCTTTGTGGGCATGGCCCGTTAGCACCCGCAGGCCATACATCACTTGCAGATTTGACTTCATGCATCCTTTGGCATTGGTCATTATGACTTCAAGACTTTCAGCTTCTACCTTAGGGGATATCCTAGTACCATATTACAGCATCATTCTATCAACAAATGTTCTTTACCTGTCTTCCATTGACATTAGTTATCACCTAAACTTGTCCAAAGGGTCCTTTTGTTCAGCTTGTTCCAGTACTGCTATGATCAATGACTCCTGGCTGCCCATCAGAGAAGCTGCAGATAGGATTTTTGTAAGCACAGTTTTTTAGTTTGTGGCAGCTCTAGCTTGAATGGCACCCTGGGAAAACACTGAGTTCAGGGTTTCCTTAGAAGAATACTTTGATTGATTGACTATTCAATTCAACTGTCAAAACAGAAACTTCAACTTTTTAAAAAATAATTAAAAAAAGTACTTCCATGTACGTGTTTATTCAACACACAAGGCACACGAACATCTAAAAATTGTGCGCATTTATTTATTGTGCTAACTAACATTGTGTTCAGAAATGAAAGCATTTTGTGTAAGAGCTGATGAGGAAGTCTCATCTCCATCAGTAACAGAGAAAAAGAAGCAGATAGAGCTCCAATTGATTAATTATTAATCGTCTGATGTCACGCTGCAGACCAGATAAACCAACTTATAATTATAATTTCGCACATGCCACCCAAGATGTTGCAATGGGGGATTTTCCACAATGTCATTGCCAAAATGTTGTCCCTGCTGCCGGTCATCTAACTCGTGCTACAGAACAGAACCTGAACTCTGGTTCTTGAAACCTACTGCCTTACTTGTCTTAAAGTTGAATTGTGGCATTTGACTCAACTTCAAAGCCACATTGCCTGGATAAAAAAGACAATCTATCAACCTACTGCCTTACTTTGTTTGCAGTTATTCCAGGCGTGTTCTTCTCTGACTGTTCTAGATATGTCATTATCTTTACCCGCCTCTCGGATCATTTACCGTTTTGCTCATTCTGGTTTCCTGTACTCGACTAAGCTCGTGTTAGCCTTTATGCTATGCCAACTTCCTGTTTCACCATATAACTGCTGCAGACCAAGTTTTTGCCTTCTGATTTGTTTGTCTCATGGGATTCATGTTTTTCGACTTGGGCTGCTCTGGTGGAATAATCTGTCCTGTTCTTCTCACTGAATATTAGCACCAACACAAAATCAGGAAGTAGTTAGTTTATTCAAGAATTCTCCATATACCCCTAGCCTTTCTTTCTTTCCCTAACATCACTCTCCTTATTTTTTTGTGCCAGTTCCTGGTAAAAACATGGAATATGACATTTTCCATTACAGCTCCTCCTTTCCTCAAGTCAAAGCTAGGCACTTCGTTTTCAGTGTTGTCTGCATGGATTTGTCAGCATGACCTTATTTTCCAAGTAAGGCTGTTCTCACAAACCTTTCATCAGGAACTTTGCATGTTCTTTTAGTCATCTGTTTTTGAGGGAACCCTACATTCTGGCGTAACTGTTGCAAATGTGTGACTCAGTAAAACCTTTATAATTTCACTCCTGAGTCTGAGTCTTAGTAGGTTGTTCATCTGTGATTCACTGCATACAGCATGCTCAGTCAGTCAATCAGAACCTGCCTGATAATCAGCAGAAAGTAGGTCAGGAAAAGTGGTAGAATCTGAAGACCAAGCTTGAGTTGCACCACAGTGGAATCCTGGGTGTTTAGTTCTGGATTGTCACTTTGATGCTTAAACGCCATCGTCCTTCTAAAGCTTTTGGCTATTTGGTATCGTCTTCATCCTTTCTGCAATATTCCTCCCTGTTATCCAACTTCTATTCACATGTTGACTCCATGAACGTTCAATCTTTGATTGATTCCTTGTTGTACCCATGAGAAGTGGTAGCTTGGATAGACACCACCCAAAATTAAACGAAGCTGAAATGTTACAACCCTTTTAAATCAGTATTTCACCAAAGCTGTGCACTTATTTGTGATCCCTGAGAAAATGTAGAAAGAAAGAGACACAACATTAGTTTTTGAAGTTGCCTTGAACTGAGCTCCATGCTAATGTTGTAATGAGCCCGCAAGGGACTGAATCTACTTTCCGAATGTATGCTAGATCTTACTCTCTTTTCTCTCTTCTCTATTTTTTCCTCTGGATCTCTCCCCCAATACTTTCAGATCAAATTGCCTCTACTTTTTCTCTCTGTTGTGTGCTGTCTTCACAGATGTATAAGGCAAAGATGTGAGCGCAATGTTCCTTTTCTCCTAAGGGACAGTTTTAGAAAAGCTATATCCAGACTAAAGGAAATAACATGACAGAAAAGTCAACAGGAATAAGAAGAAGTGGCAAATGTTTGCCTAAAGATCACTTATTAAACTGGATACACTAATCACCAGTATCGGTTAATTCAATTCAGATACTGGCCTCCAGGGTCTTTAGATGTATTAAAACTAACAAAAGTTAAAAATGTTTATTTTCATATGTGCAAGATAATTAAAAGAAAAAGTGGATGAGAGGGTTGTTGGGAAACTGGTTGTAAATGAATGATTTGCCACACATTTGACTTTTTCAGGTACTCATTAAAAAAAAGCAAAGTAAATTATTTATTGCATGTCTGGCAGTGCTGCCGCTGATGAAATCACACCTCGACACAAGATGGCAGTCATGGATTGCCAATGAGTTTCAGTGAAAATTGAACTCTTTTGCACAAACCTGGAAATGACACGCCTCAGTCAGATGTCTAACTTGATCATTTTGACTTTAAAAATCTTGTTTTACATGCAGTATTTTTCACCTGAGGAAATGTAAGAAAACAAAGCAACACTTTCCTTAATCCACAAAAAAACGTTTGATTGAATATTGCTAAAAAATAAGTAAATGCAATAGATTCCGTTTGAAACTCGCTGCTTTATTAAAACAATCTTCTGTTTTGATATATTCCATGACATTTTCTCCACGAAAAGACAAACAGAACTAAACCACTTTGAAAAATAATGTTACACTGCACTTTATTAAATGGAAAGCCAACTGATAAATTATTATTTTCTATTCTGTATATAAAAAAACTGTCTTAATGATTAATTGACATATTTTTCTTTTGAAAATTTAAACTCATCCTTGTTGGAAAAGCAATGACTGTAAGCCTGTTTTAAAAAACACAAAGAAATATTTTGTCTTCTAGCTGGAAACTGTTGGTAAAAATGATTAAGCGGATTTCCCTGAAGCTTCCAAAATGGCCGTGAATATTTTTGGGGTCCTTGAATCCTCACTGCCCTGCAGCTACATTTTCTATCATTAAACAAGACAAACTTACAATAGTTAAACAGTTATGTTAGTTTCTGACAGTCAAACATCTATATGTATATTTTTATATATATATCTATATAGATATATATATACATGTATATAAAAAAGAGAAAAAGAGAGAGAGTGCTGCACTTGTGACAACTGTGATACATAAAACGACAAACATTTGGCAAAGTAGGTGTTGAAGTCTCCCCAGCTTCCCTTTTTAACATTTGCTCCTAAAAAATGTCACCTTCTTACATTTGTCCCTGATCAGAGAATAAAAAAAGACACAACGGGTAAGAATGAGCTAAATGCAGGTTCTTGAGCGAGAGTACACCCCATTGTGTTCACACTGGACAAGCAGGGAGTGGCTTCTTCTTTGTTTTTTAACTACTGTTAACCAGTTCATGTCTGCTACCTAGAGTCAGAACAGGCTTGATTCACTATGACAAACAGGTGGAATCTCATGAATCTTGCTCCAGGCTTTTTCTTTCACAGCGGTATTTTGATATATAAAAGACTTAGTGTCACATAATTCCGGTACAAAATACAATTATTACTTTCCCCTCCATTATCAATTTTCGAAAAGTTAGCATTTCTGGGAATTAAAAAGGACGCCATCCATATGCCACTATCAAATCCAAGTCCCTGATTAGTCAAAGTTTGACCTGATTTAACTTGTAACGTGAGCTGAATGACAATCCGTTTAATAGAGGCCAAAAAAGATCATAGACAAAAACATGATAGCTTTGAACGTGGAACCCTGAAAAGCGCATATACATGTGTTTTCATAGACTTCATTAGGAGTGACCCTTAAACACACATGGAATCTAGCTTCACACTTATTGCCCTTTAAAATTCTGAGAAAAAATATCAACAGTGTTTGTCAGATTTAGATGCTGAAACTACATCCATTTATCCATTTTCTGAACCTGCTTGATCCCTTTTGAGCTAATAAGGTTACTGGAGCCTATCCCAGCCATTGTTGGGTGATAGTGGGGTACACCTTTGACATGTTGCCAGTCCTTTGGTCATACAATCACACACACACATGGATAACTTAGAATCACTAATTAACCTAGAGAAGACCATGCAAATTCCACAGTGAACGGTCCCAGCTGGGATTCAAACCAGGGCCTTCTTCCTGTGAAGCCACCATTGCATCACCATGGAGTCCCACGCTGAAACTGAAGCCACTTTCAAACTCTTTTACATTTTTAATGTGCACTTGTCACCAATAGTTGCAGTGCAGCATCACAAATCTCCTAACTATTCAATCATGATGAAGTTTCAGGTTCAAACAACGTGCTTCTGTCAAATTGGCTGTTAAACATTTTTAGTAACACACTTAACTCCTGTTAATAAAGTTATGGTATCAACAATTCTAATGTTATCTGTGTTTAAAGGCTTTCTAGAAGAAATCAACATCACTTATTCTCATTGGGTCATTAAAGAGGATTGAATCCTTGTTGGAGGCAAAACTTTTGCATTTGGAAAAAAAGAAAAATAATACTGATTATGAAAAATGATATTTATTACTTGTTTAACCTTATATTAACTAAAATAAACTCTTTATTTCCCAGGAAAAACAGTCCAAGTACTCTATTAAAGCCCCAATTTTACTCTGCATTTTTTTTACCAGTAATTTTAAGTTAGGGTTGTGAGTGGCCACAAGATAGTGAAAGAGCATGTAAACAGAGAGCTCTCAGCAACTGGGAGCGAGAGGAGAAGGGGGGCTGGGGTTTCCTATAACTCTGAGGTGAATTTCTAATGAACTCTTGCTGCTTTGAAGAAACTACGTTTGAGAAAATGACACGTTTCTTTGATTTTTGCAAGACGCTGGATAATTAAAATACCACAGGGAACGCTTTTAAAATAGATCAAAAGATGATCGGAGTGGGACTCTTAAATGTTAATTTCATTAACTTCCTGTTCCGTAGTGTACTGTTTTATTGCAACCTTTTTAAAACATACGTTATAACCAAAAAGAGAAAAATGTGAACTAAACAAAGATGCAGACAATCTTAGTTTCTGCTGTTTTCATTGGCTTTCCTCCAGAAGTGTGGTATTTATTTTTAATACTGTTAGTTCAGAATTTACTCAGTAAAATACTCAATTTTTGCCTCCATCAATGAAGATGCAGGCAAGCCAGCTGATGTGTTAACTTCTTTGCAGCTTTTGTTCTTCTCCTGGAGATTCTCTGTTCAGAGATAAGCCTTTGTTCCTGTCTACAATTGTACAACAAGGATTACAGTTATTATCAAAATGAATATCAACATTTGATCCAACACAGGTTAAGTCTTGAATGATAAAACAAAACAACAGCAAACAGAAAATGATAAAGCAAATATAATCCTACAATCCCACAGCAGCCTCTGATCCTTTCACCTTATTTACTCCCACTTTTCATTCCCCCCTCCCGTCTGCTGCCTGTAGAGATGCTTTCATCCAAATGTAGTCAAGTCTATGAAGCCCCTCATTCATCAGGAAAAAAAAAGACATATTTGAAAAGGAAGTAATACAAAATAATACTAAGTCCAAAAATAAAAAAAAGAAACTTTTAGAAAACAATTTTATGCAAAAAAAAAAAAAAAAAAAGCGTAAATAAAAAAAGAACCATGGATCCTTTACCATTGAATTAATTCTTGGAACCAGTTTTAGCAGCAAGAATTACAAATATTCTCAGAAACAGAATATTGTCAATAACCTTTGAAGGACAAAAAACCCAGAATATTCCATGTAATGATAATAATAATAATAATAAATTTCATATTTAATCAATAAGACACATTACAAGACACTTAAGGACACTTTCCAGACAAAGCATAGTAAACCAACAGTCAATTAAAATGAATGAATCTGATACAGTAGAGACTAGTACTGGTACTAGTCGAGCTTGGTGATGTGAGTTTTGAGCAGTGATTTGAAAATTGATAAAATGTATTAGAAATGTAACTGTGTGAAAATAACCAATAAAAATTAGACATATTATGTTAAATATTACATCATATCTAAGTAAGCCATTGATGGGATGCATCTTTTTAAAAGTCCTTCTCCTATCATCGTTTGATTCATTTTCAAAGCGTTTTTTGATTTTAATTATTATGATTTTGCTATTTTTAGTGAAAATCAAAAACTTGTGTCGGTATCTAGGACATCGTTTCAGCAGAGTGGCCGTAGTCCATCACAAATTCACCTCTGAGTAGTGGGCGGGACAGTTGCTGTAGAGTAAGACTGCCCCCTGCTTCCCATCATCCATCTGTTTAAATTCTCTCCTGCTAGCTTACAGCCCCTCAAACCCCAACCTAACATTACCGGTGCAACAAAATGGTAAACAATATGTGAGCTATCCAGCCGTACAGTTTTGGGCCAGAGGCCAGCGCCGCTGAGGAAAAAGAAGGCGTACAGTGATCTAGTTGTTTGCAAGGGGATGCATCAGAATGGAGCAGAACCTGTTTCCCAATGGGTTCCATCAGTTAAGGGGGTGGGAGTTGTGAAAGAGGTTGGGCGGATTGCATGTGTGTGTGTTGAGGGTGGGGAGGGGATCCTACATTTTTATGGTTGTGCTTGTTTTTTAATCTGTTTTATTTTAATGTAAAGCACTTTGTGTTATGCTTCATAGGAAAACTGCTATACAAATAAAGTTTGATTTGATTTGACAAGATTATTTTCTAAATTAAAAAATCAGCTCTTTTTCAAACAGCATTTTTTTTATCTGCTCCTGATTCACAACAATTTGAATAGAGAAATTCTCAGAAATGCAATTTTAATCTTCATTCTATTTATTTACAGGATGCCCTTCATCATCAGAAAAAATGCAACGAGAACAAAATAAAGCAATTTTCATCGGAGTGGATCTTTAAAGATGAAACGCCCGACTGCAGCTCTTTTTCCATATAAACTGAGGATGCACAGGATGAAATAGAAGTGAGTCTTCCATACCATCAAGGGCCACAGAAAACACCAAGGAAGAAAACGAGAAAATAACAAATAAAAGAAATAAATAAAAGGAAACACTTGTTACAGTCTTGTTAAGCCGTCTTTGTTGTGGCTAGAGAGGACTTGGATACATAAGATGACCACAAGTAACAGTACTCTGAGCTGGATGAACATTTACAGAAAAAAGGGTTGAATGGGAAACATGGTCTTTCATGTTTCAAATACATTATTATTATTATTATTCACCCAAAATTAAAAGCAGATTTTATTTACAAGAAGCAAGAATTTTTTCTCACGTGTAATGCTAACAGTCCTAAGTTTAATAACATGTAGAAAAATGACCAGATCAACTCGATCACATTAATTGCCAAGCCTGGTGGTAGAAGAGTGATGATTTAGACTCAAACCTTTGTAATTATACTTGTAATTGCTTTTTGTGTAAAAATGATGACATTATTTAAAAGCTAAAGTTTGAACAGGAATAAAACCAGCAAATCCCTGCAGTGCATTTCAGCCTTCAGTAAACTTCAAACACGCACATGTGCCCTCAAAAAACCAAAGCAATGTAAAGTGAAAGTAAAAAAGGACTCATTTTAAGGTAAAAAGAAGTTAACTGAGGCCAAAAGTCTTTCAAAGTATCAAAACAGTGGAGAGCTTTTAAAGCTTCAGGTTTCACTGGTAATTTGTACCACATAGATAAATATTAAACCTTCAGTAACTTTGAAGACCTTTTGACCCTCAAGAAAAAACAACAGCAAAAAGTTTTCATCTCCTTTTTGTTTGATGGAGCTTAAAGTTTTAGATATTAGGAAATAAAAACAAAAATGATTTATTAGGGGATGCGAGCAGCTTTGTACAGCCTTTTTTTTAGAATATAAGACTGAGACGCTGCAGCAGCATCCCCATATGTATGTGATGTTACACAGTGCTCCAGATCAGAACGTTCTCTCTGAATATTACGGAAGTATTAGTCTATCGTGACCCTGGCTGGTTTCCCGGTGACCTTTTTGGTCTCTGAAGATGATAATCTCAGCAAAACCCAGAGGTAGACTGTGTTTGGAATGACCTTTATACAAATCCTGGTAACCCTTTTTATGATCACAAAATGATATAACTTGATTGCCAATCAACAACAAAAATAGGTTAAAGATGGGATATAAGGAATTATTTACATTCATGAAGTATTATAAAAGCTGAGGCAACACAAAAATGAGAGGATGTAATTTTTGGAACAAATTTGATAAAAACAGCATGAGGTTTTCTGTTGCTGTTAAAGATCTTTTTTATGACGGCAGTGTGGGGTGTGTAAATGAATCTTTTAAAGAATCCCTGGTGAAACCTGATTATTTTGTTTTACTTTAGTAGAAAAAAAGATAACGTGATCAAACAGTAGAGAAAAAACCTGAAGAAAAACGGTTGCATGACCTCAGCACTCAGTGTCCTGGTTTATTGTTATTGAATGATTTAGCAGTTTATTTATAGTCACAAACCGACAGTTAAAACACAGTGTCAAACAGACACAGTTATTTTTAAGTCACATTCCTGTGCTTTTGACACATTATTTTTGGTGATAATCTTAGTGAAATCTTATCCCATTTAGCCGACTTGCTGCTTCATCCGCCCCATTGCTGACTGTAAAGATCCAACCATCCATCCAACCATCCATCCATCTTTAGAACTCACTGAATCCCTTCCGGGTTCATTGGGTTACTGGAGCCAACCCATCTACTATTGGGCAAAGTTGGGGTAAACCTTGAGTGGGTCGCCAGTCTGTTGCAGGGCCTGTACAGATACTTGGATACAAATGAGGTTCATCAGGCTCCACTTGCACTGGAACTCTAAGGAAAGTTGAGTGAACTCGTTTTCTGTTGCGCTCAATGTTTTTCATGTGTCATGTCAACTGAATGACAAAGAAAGTGCTAAAAAGCACATGTTCTGTTTGGACTGGCCTTCTCATGGAAATGTACTCTTCAGGTACTCTGACCTGTTGGACTCTTATCAATGAAATTTGATACTTGAAGCAGGCCCAGCATATGACGAACTGACCAATCACGATGTGATATATGGCTGTTTGGCGCATGGCATTGAACGGGCTTGAAGCAGGGAAACATTTAGCGCAGGAAACCTGAAGGTGCTTACACACAGGTTGCATTGACTCGTGAGCAAGTGGCCACTTTCAATGAAAAGTCAATGCAAACGTGTGTGGAGCAGAATGCCCGTCCCTCTACGCGCATTTGCATTGACTACAATCAAACTCTTGTGATGAGTGGATGATGCTATCATAGGGTTACAGGTTACACCGTAACACCACACTCAAGCTATATAGTGCCTGTACTAGCTTCTGATTGACCACACCCAAATGCCTCATGCATGGAGTGTGGAGGTGATAAGACACCCACAAAAACTGGACTGATTTTATTATTTCTAACAGTCAGGCTGTGCACAGGGAACCTGTAATTATTACAGATTTGAGGGGATAGAAAAAAATACAAAATCTGTATGACACACCTGCATCTCATCTAGTTCACCTTTACTTACGCTTACATGGTGTTTAGGTGTTCACAAAAACCTTTCGTAGAATAAATTGTGCATGAAGACATCCGGTCTGCAGGCTCACCGTACAAGTTTGCCTGTTTTTTTCCCTATAGACTACCCGTATCTACCCCGGAACTGTGACAATGCCTTTAGAAGCCACATTCAGTACTGAGGGGCCCACATTAATCCTGGAGTCCTTGAAGTCTGCATTATGAGCCTGTTACTTTTTTTATTTACACTCGTAACTGTGTTTTAGATGAGGCAGCAGCACCACAGTCATATTTACAGACTGTACAATGCCTGCAGGTTGATAGCATTAAAGCCGTGAGCTGATAGACTGATGTACACAAAATACTGATTTAAAACACAGACAAAACAAAATAACTGATAATTAAATGCAGGAAAAAGTAGGATCCATAAGTGCACATAAATGAAGTGAGGAGGCATAGGGTTTCAGACTTCAGTCCTCGGCTCATGTATTTCAGAAAATCTCATGGGCCACAAACTCAACTGCACCAGCTGAAGGGGCACAGAAGTAACTGTACTTCCCCATAAAACTCAGCCAGGTAAATCCGTCACAATAAGTTCTGCACTGGTGTCATTCCAGGGAGAGTGGCTCCACATGGCACGCTGCTGGGGAATGGCAGCAGCTCTCCTGCAGTCACATTAGGCCGGATCCTCAGAAAAGTTCTTGAATTTTTCATTTTCTTAATTCAACTCTGGAAATATACTGAAGAAGAAAATGAATGTTTTATTTGAGTTCACTCTAGTTATCACACAACCTGTAATATTTATGTCCTGATCTGTTTAAGGCTCTGCCAGAACCTCACAAAGAGAAACTGCAAGTCATCTTTCATGTATCAGAAAGTCTTCTGATTAAAGCAGGTTGAAGGAGCTGCATGGTTTTGTGTTTGTAGGCTTCTAAAACATTCAGAAACATTTCATTATCATCATTCTTCAAACTACAATCAAACATATTTTTAGAGTAAAATGTTTTTAATCTTTTTTTTAACTGCTCCTTCTCTGCCCCCTTTCACTTGTGCTCGTTTTAAAGGTAAAGAATGCCTCATTTTTGATCTTGTTCTTGTATTTTTCATTTGTGTTTTTATGCATCGAAAGGTTCTCTGAAACCTAAAATATATTTAGGACTCAAGAAATGTGCTCACCTCTTCAGGACTCCACAGAAACAAATATTCCAAGTATTTGTAGAACTACCATACTTTCTGTACTACAATGTTCACCAGATTATAAGGCGCAAGGAATGAGCTATTTTTGAATGTATGTCATTGGCACACTCAACTATAAGACACATTAAGCCAGACAAAAGTCAGAGATAAGTCTTTATCAGTCAGACGTTAGTAGCAGCGTTCACAGTAAAGCTTGTTCGGGTGTATTTGGACTGTATTTGGATGCAGTGATGTAAAGCACGCCACCACTGGACTCTAGAGCAGTGGAGACGCGTTCTCTGGAGTGATGATCACACATCTGGCAATCTGATGGACCAGTGAAGTTGCCAGGGAAACGATGCATTTCAGACTGCATTGTGCCGAGTGTGAAATTTGGTGGAGGAGGAATTATGGTGTGGGGTTGTTTTTCAGGACTTGGACTTGGCCCCTTAGTTCCAGTGAAAGGAACTCTGAATTCTTCAGGATGCCAAAACATGTTGGACAATTCCATGCTCCCAACCTTGGGGAAACAGTGTGGAGTGGGCCCTTCCTTTTCCAACATAACTGTGCACCACTGCACAAAGCAAGGTCCATAAAGACATGGATGACAGTCTGGTGTGGATGAACTGGACTGGCCTGCACAGATTCCTGACCTGAACCTGATAGAACACCTTTGGGATGAATTAGAGAAGAAACTGAGAGCCAGGCCTTCTCCACCAACATTATTTTCCCCAAATCTCTTCATCCGAAGCCGCTCCTTATGGTCTGAATAAGACGTAGAAGTCTCCTTTGACAGCAGGAGTGCTAGTGCGGTGGCAAAAATTTGAATGTACCTGCTATACATCAAAATAATGTTCACATCTGTCGCAATGTTTTTGAAAGACTTATCACATGAGTTGGTTTGTGATTGAATGGAAACAGTGTAATTGCGAAATAGTGGTTTTTTTGACATTTCTAGAAAAAGTTTTGCACATTGCATTGAGAAATGAGGGAGCTAGCCTGATTTTTGTGGTTGTTGTCTGCTTGTCCTCCACTAGAACAGCAGCGTCCTGTTGACGTGACTCAATGTATAGCAATGGCGCCTGGGTGCGCATGTCACTGTGCATAGGAGCAGACAGACAAATGCCAATTTAGTCATTTATATTAATGCACATTACATACCTACTGCAAAACATTTTAGGGCTTAGTGTTAGCTGCTTAGCCCGATGTAGATTTCAGAATAAAAGCAGTGCAACTTCCATTGTGGCTCAAACTGCCATTGCAGGTATACTTCCGTTTTGACATTTGTATTGTGTTGTGAGTTGTTTTTTTTTTTTTTTTTTTTTTTTGTGTTGTGAGTTGAGTTTTTCTTGTTGAGTTTAGGTTTTTGTGTTGTGAGTAAATTTTTGTGTGTTGTGAGTTGATCTTTTGGTGCTGTGATTAATTGAGTTGTGTTTGGAATTTAAAAAGTTGTGTTGTCACCCTTGGTGTTGTGAATTGATTTTTTTCATGTTGAGTTGAATTTTTTTTGTGTTGTGGGTTGATTTTTTTTTTCTTGTTGTGACTAATTGTGTTGCATTGTGAATTTAAATTATTGTTTTGTGACCCTCATTTGAGTTGATGTTTGAGGTTGTGAGTAAATTTTTTACGTGTTGTGACAAATTGTCAAGTGTCGTGTTGCGAATTTAAACTGTTGTATTGTTAACCTTCTGGGCCACCTTACTCATCGGTCGGAAGCAAAGCCATTAGTTTAGATATCTTGGTAAGTTTCAGGGCAGGTTAATATTTTAAGGTGTTTGAAGTAAATGTGAACTGGCTTTTTCTCTTATTCTACTCGTATTTGTTTATACAGGCATGAAATGTAGCAGTGCAAGCAACGCATTGCAAGTTTATCAAGATTCCTGTTACTAAAACATTACCCGTTAAAGCACTGCCATTTTGGTCAAAGATTTCCATATCCTTGTGGTATGAGTGCCCTTGTTCATTCAAAACTGGTAAAGATCTCAAGACTCATTTGAGTCGGTGTCATATTGATTCTACAGGTAGAAGGGAGGAACCAGTGCGTGAAGTATTCTTTTTTAAAGTTTCTTGTCATCTACTCAAGTACTATTCTCATATCAACAACCATTTGAGATGCTATGAGACAGTGAATGTTTGACAGCTGCTCTTTTCAAATAAATACAACTTTCAAGTCCCATAAGAGTAGGAAGCATGCAAGTTGCACTGTAAAAGACAAAGTTAAAAGTGTTCATGAGAGTTCTGAGTCTAAGTTGTTTGGAGAACATTTACTTGAAAGTAAAGAGCTTTTTTTCTGAATTTAATTGACAATATTGAAAGAAATTGAGTCTGAACAGGAAAACTTGGCAATTTGCATCTGTTCTTTTAAAAAGGGAGCTTTCAGCTCATGTATCAACATGTGCATTCGGTGAGCAGAGTTGTACCTGAAAACCATACTTGAGTAAAAGTACAGATTTTTTTTCTGTAAAAATTACTTCATTACAAGTTACAAGTCACCAATTCCAATAATACTTGAGTAAAAGTATTAAAGTATCTGATCTGAAAAGAACTTAAGTATTTTACTCATACTGAAAGTAGGCTCAAAGAACACCAAGACATATTTGTGAGGTTTTATTTCCTAATATTACATTTTAATGTTTCAAAATGACAGAACAAAATAAATAATAAATAGAACAAAAAGTCAGTCTCAGTCACACTCAAATGTTCAAAAAAAGGGGCTCTGCTGTGTTTCACCATTCTCCTCCCACCCTTAGGAGATTTCCCACTTAGTATGATCTATGCTTTTATGTATGTTGTATCAATTTTAATTTTTGCTGCGTATGTGGTTGTTATCAATAGATATTTAAATTGATCGTCAAACATTATTATATTTGTAATATTCTTATCTTTGTAGGTAGACAATTTAAACATCAGTCCGGGGAAAACGGATGAAAAACAGCCGCTGGGATCATTGAATGTGCACTGTCCCAGAGAAATAAATACAATTGAAATGGAAGGGAACTTTTAAAGACAACAATAAACACAAAACCACAGCTGATATGTTATTCCTGTACTTCTGAGTTTCTTTTGTTGCATAAATGCAAATGTCTGTCTGATGTTTTGCATAAGAACTGAAATGATTATCAGTACATAAAATACAGAGATGAAATGTTTCAAGTAAAATATGTTACAATGAATACGTTATCTGAGTGATGCTGTTTTTACAGAGCTGAGCTTTGTAAGATTCAGGATCAGGAGGTAAAATCAAATGTTATTGTGGGAAGAACCAAGAACTCATCGTATTCACGTAAAAACAGCACAAGAAAAAGGGGTAAGCTGCTTTCGTGTCAGATCCTCTTGTGTTTTGACTGATAGTCCATCTTATTTTAAGGTAACATGTGGCTATTCCCCTGATAAAGTCAATGACCTGTTTGAAGGTATAGTTCATGTGGAGCTAGCACAGTGCATTCAACTGCTTAAATCTAACAATGTATTTACACTTGAACATCTGAATGATAAAATTCAGTCTTTTCTATAAAAAGGAGCAGATAAAACTAAGTAACAGAGGTGAGTCTTGACTACACATCTGCCTTTTTGTTTTGGTCTTGTTTTTCCTTTTTTCAAAAATATTGGCCATGTTTCTTTGATTTTACCTAATCATTTTCCATGATATAGTTATAGAAATAAACTATTTTGTACAGTTAAGATGCTCAAGTTTTGTTGCCAGACAAACTGAAAGTCTGTTCTTAGTGAGATAATGTGCTTTTTTCAAAACTTAAATGTTAATGGTAAATGTTAATCAAGAAAGGCTCAAACTCAAGAACGGAAATTGCTTTCATTTCTATTTCCACAACAGTTTGACATTATTTTACTCACATTTTTATTCCACATAGGTTGGGTTTATTTAACTTAATGCATTTGTTTTGTGTTTATTTATTTAAATTATTTTAAGATTTTAATGTACTTGCCTTGAAATGTTTGTTAATAAAGAGTCAAGTTCATGATACATGGTTCAAGTTGTATTTATTTAATCAGCTGAGATTCTCTTTTACTTACATGCAAAGGTTGATTTAATTCATCTGCATTAAGTAATTTGGAATTAAATGTTGTATTTGTAAATCTAACGTAAGTATGTTGATTTTATTTAGTTTGTAGTATTTACTAGTGTGTTTTCATTCTATTTACTTAAAACCTCATGTTGTACTTAAGTAAAAATTTCAATTTCAACAGCTATGTGTTGTGGGACCAGTTGGCACAACTAGATGAATTCAATCTGACATCTAATTTTTTTGAGTGCACACAGTCAGGTCTTCAAGTGCTTCTTTGATGTCTTTGTTGTCACATGTGGCTTGTTTTTTCTTCGGGGCCATGATCAGCTCTCTTTTTTTCAGTAATTTTGTGATGGATCAAGTTTTAAGACGCTGTAAGAATGTGCTAATTCCAGTGCTAATTCCAGATAGCAGTCTGCTGTCACTGACCCGGAACTGGAACCAGAAACCTGGTTTGGGTGAGATTTGAAATAGCCATGATTTAGATATCTAGATGTGTCCATGCTTGGTGGGTATAGCTTTTCTAAATTGTCTCAAGTAAATGTAAGTTTGTGTGGTTCTGCAACAAATAGACTGCCAAGCTGTCCAGGGTGAACCCCACCTTCACCCAACAGAAGCAGGGTTTGCTCTAGCAGCCCCATGACCCCAAAAGGGATTCATGACTTTGGGACATGGGTGGATGGCTATAGAATGTGGAATCTAATACGTACAAAATGGATGTCTTAATATGTTTCTTTAAAACCAACAAAACTCAGCTTAGACATTGGCATTGATACAAAATAAAAATGTCCTGAATAAGTTTGAATATTTAATAAAAGCTATCTTTGATCTGAGACAGTTTCTCTTGGTAATGGTGTTTTTCTTTTTCTTTGGTGCTTTATTTGATGGTATACTGGTTTAAAGAATACACATACATTTATATGTGAATTTTTTTAAGGTCTGTTATAATTTTGTCTTTCATACAAAACTAACCAGAGGTTGCAAGAATTGGAAAACATCACAAAGTAAAAATTGCACAAATAAAAAAGCAGGTTTATAAAAAAAAACATCTTGGATTGGAGTCAAAATACCAAATGAACAATGTTTGCCAAAAGTCTCTCTGACATTTTTCATATCGCCATGGTAACAGATGCTGGGCTTGTTTTGTCATTCTGTGAGCAATAAAAATTCTGAAAGTACTGAAAACTCGCAGCAAGCAGATTTATTTATTTTTCCCAGGTTTTGAAAATGTCAGTCTCTCATTCATAAGGCTGTCTGCAGGAAGTTGTGTGGCTGAAGAGCCGTTTCAAAGCGGATGAGAATGACCAGAAAAATGTATGAATTAAGATGGAAACCAGTGAAATGTCAAACAATAATTTTAATATATTTTTATTTTTGGCACAGATTGTGTGTCATCAGTGTCAGATCAAAAAACAAAAACAAGGACACTTTTGCACTTAACCATACAACGTACTGTATCTTAAAAGCCTAATTCTACAACAATAAGAATTACAATTAATCACATTATGTTTAAAAGGAAAAATGGCTTTTATTTTACTTTCTCGAGCAGCAAAGACATTTGATTTAAAAAACAGTGTTGTGTTTCTCAGTGTTCCAGTTTATTTCAAGTCTTAACTGCAGGTTGTGACAAGTTCTTTATGAACACGACTTAAAAGGCAAATTTGGGTCAATCTTTGTTTGTCTTCATAGCATCTAACTACATTAAACGCTAAATGTGGTAATCTGTTTAATATAGTAAAAGAAATAAGAAAACTGACCTCCAGTTGCTGGTCTGCCATGACTCCCTCAGCAATTGGAAGGATGTGGCAACGCTGACGTGACGTCAGACTCGGAGTCATTCGGTAGCCAATGAACTACTAGATTGGCATGCTGCTAATTTTATGTGTTTAACAGGTTTTAGAATCGCAACCGCAAAAAATAAAAGCGCAACTCAAAACGACAGTTTGAAACACAAAAAAATAAATGCACAACTCAAAAAGACGATTTCAGAATGCAGAGAAAAGAAATCGGCAAAAATGATTTGAATTCGTGGATCTAAGCTTTTGACGAGTAATATTTTATGCTTAATTTTTACACCATAAATGTACAACTTTGTCAAACATGTCAGACACAAAACAAAGTTTATCATTGTTGTTTTCATGTTAATCACTGGTAATAATACAGTACAATACTGGCTGGTTGACATATTTGATGTCAGTTTGTAATCTTTTAAACATTAAGTTGGGGTAATCTGAGCCATGTGTGCGTTTATCCCTTGGGTTTGAAATAAGATCACTTTCATTGGTTATTCATTTGGCCTTCAAGGGTGAATCTAATGGCCTCTCACATCTCTGTAGCGGCACAGTGGGTCACTGGAGGAAGGGTTAAGCATGTGAGCAGCAGGCAAAAACAGCAAAGGCAGCCTGTAACAGTTGGCACAGCTTCATCCCCTGGGGAATAACATGATTACAAGTCGTGTCACTTTTTATCTCTCTGGTTGCTGAATTGAAATTCATTTAAAGTCCCGACGACAACCTTGCGTCAGAAGGGAGGACATAATTATGATGTTGGTGGTATTTCCCAGATTATGAATGTCTTTAAATGTTTGAAGACTTGAAGAAATACAGGTATTACAAACAGTTCAATAATATAAACGTGGGTGACATCCCTTAAATTAAACTTTCATGGATGTGAGCGATAGAAAAAGACGTGTGGGGTGTGTACTCGTGTGCTCTCATGAGTCCTTGTGTGTCTGTTTGTAAATCCATCGGACACTGTGTATTAAACTTTCATGGCTGCTTGGTTTGAACTGGTTCTTTCCAGCGTACGAGTGTGTTTGCGTGCATTCAAGCACATAAGACAGCACGGGAGTGCAGTTTGTTTGTTAGGGTCCGCACGCATGTCCGTGTGTGCATTGCGGCGCTGGGGGAAGAGTGCGTTGTGTGTGTGTGTGCTATGAATATTTGATGTGCTGCTCAGTATTCATGAGGGAGAAGGATAGAGAGAAAAAGAGAGAGCAGGAACTAGAGGTGAGGGAGACGGGATGAAGGGAGTTGTAAATCATCGGCAACAACATACGGTTACCGTGACCAGAGCAGTGCCGTCCTCCAATGTGACTATAGTTTTGGAAATTGATGGTCATTTTGGTACTGAATTACAGGAATGTCCGGATTGAAAAGTCCGTGAAAACGCAGGATTTATTCATCCACCATTGGGACAGGAAGTAAATGTTACACAAACCATACAGTTACGTAAATGATGGCCAAGCAGGTCTCTGCTAAATGCTGAGCTTATTTGAAAACATTAGTTCCAATTTTATGGTGAGCAACTTTAGGAGGAAAAGTCAATCTTTTCTAATTAAAAAGCTCTTTTATTATAGATGCCAGGGGTCTCACACTCACGGCCTGGGGGGCTACTTCCCGCCCTCATATCCTGTCCATGCCTTGATATAAAGGAAAAACATTTGACTCATAAAAGTCTTTCATTTATAATAAAAAAATATTCCCCTCCCATAACTACAGAATAGCTGCTTATTCCAAACGATTTAATGAGAGAAAAAGACATGCTTGCAATAAATGTTTGCACTAACTCTTTATAGACCCAATTTTAGCATGTTCTTGACGTTTGACAATGGAGGACATATACAGGGAATATCAAGATTAAAATTGCATTTCTGAGTATTTCTTTATTCAAATCATTGCGAATCAGAAGCAAACAAAAACTGCTGTTGGAAAAAGTCTGTTGCTGTGATTTAGCAGCTACAATCTGCAGGCTCCCTTCTCTGCTCCATTCTGATGCATCCACTTGCAGACAAAAAGGGGGTCTTTGTTTTCCTTGTCTAGCTTTATAGCTCCAATACTGCTCACCATTTTTGTTGTACCAATAATATCAGGATGGGGATGTGAGTGATTGCAAGCTAGCGGGAAAGCGCGTAAGCAGATGGGTGATGGGAAGTGGGGGGCTTGCTCTGCACCAACAGTTCCACTCACAATTCAGAGACAAATTTCTACTGCCACTGCAGAAACTTTGTCCTAAAAAACAATTTTTTTTTGGCTAAAAGCAACACAGTCATAATTTAAAAGACCACTGGGAACATTTTTTTTACAAAAGGTAATCGGAGTGGCACTTCAAAAAAAGGAGAAATAATGCAGAAATTGTTTAATAATTCAATGAAGATTCATTTTCATTTATAGGATCAAAGCTTAAAGAAAAAGCTATTTATATTTATTGACTTAATGGAACTGGTAAATAAGCAGAAGAGATGTCACGTTTCAGAGCCAGTTTGCCTAATTTCTCAGTACAGAAAACACTTTTCAATGGGGCAGAACAAGAAAGAACTGCTGTTTGCAATTTGAGAAGTAAAGATTTTAAAGTTAAAACACATTTTTAGAATTATTTTTTGTTATCATTTAATATTAGTTATGTGGCTTTCCAATGAGATAACAGAGGCAGAAGTAACGTTATGCTTTTTTTGAACTCATGGCCCCCTGAGATATGAACTAAGATAATTTCAACAACCTGTTAAATGTCGGGAGCTTGTAAAAAATCGTTTTTACAAAAATCCATTCATCCTCTACTTTATCCTGATTGAGGTCACAGAGGTTCCTGAAGCCCATTCTATCTGTTTTTGTCAAAGACAGGGTACAACCTGGACGGATCGTCAGTGCCTCTACATCAGGGGTCAAACTAAAACAAATAAAGAGCCGTTTGGTCAATTTCTCACTGACCAAAATTCAGTAGGAGCCACAGAATTTTAACTAACCCTTTAGAAAAATAAGATTTTGATTTGTAGTTATGTTATTGTTACTATTATAAATGAGTAGCTGTTTTTGTTTTTGCATACATGAAACATAAAGAACAAACTTCATTCTTCATTCGTTCATTTTCCCCTTTCGGGGTCATGGGGCTGCCGGAGCCTAACCCAGCCAAACATGGGCACTGCCAGGGGACACATGACTTCCTTTCAAAATAAAAGACACCCTGTGTCACATCAGATCATGTCAATTCAGCAAATGTATGAAGTGTAATTGTGTAATGTCAACACAGTGTAAATATATATATATATATATATGTAATATCTGGTTATAGTCTGATTACACGCACTGACCTATTATTTTCTATTGTAAATGGGTTTCAAAAATCAATTTTATTTCGACTTCTGATACATACTGTCCTTCAACTGTTTATAAATGAGTGAAATGAAGGTTGAGTTAGTATGCTTTACTTTTTTTAAAAACTTTTTTAACTTGCTTGTTACTTTACATTCACTTTTTTTCTCTTTAACTATTATTTAACCAATGGAGATGTATAAGAGCCACATGTGGCTCCAGAACCACAGGTTGCAGACCCCTGCTCTAGAAAATTTTTATACGGAAATGCTAATTATAACAAATTTACCTTTGGTTACAAAGCATGTGTCGACCAATTGTTAAATACTTCTTTAAATCACCCCTTTCATTCAAAGGACATATGGATGCTGTTTTCATGAAACCAAATCACATATTCATGAAGATTTTGGCATTTTTCTAGATAAATGCAAAAGTTTTCATGAACAGAAACTACCTTAAAGCAACGTCACTAAACAGTGTTGAAGAGGAGCCCCTCCCTTTGTTGACAACAGTAATATGGATGTGTTTACAGAGAAAACCCTATTCTCTCTGTATTTTTCCACCACGCAACACATTAAACTATATTTTAGACAAAGAAAGTTCTGCAAAAAAATGTTGGAAACAGAGCTGCTTGTAAATACTATAGTTAATATGAATTATTAGAGTATAATAACAGGGGTAAAAATATAATGTGATGCAAATACATGTTTGTTGGTGGTGTCAGGCTTAAGAGCTCATTTTGGAAGTTTTAACCCCAATTCAGTCAAGTGAAACACATTAAAGCGAAAAACAAAGCCCACCATGATTCATTCAGTCAATGATCTTGTGGTGCTGACATCATCACATGAAAAATTCATCACACGCAGCTTTTTTCTCACAGGACAAAAAAAAAAAAACAGACTTTGAGGCCACAATATTGGTATAATTTAGGTATTTTTTTGGTAGTTTGGTGTCATAAAACAGTTTTTTTCTGTTCTGTGTTTAGCCTCTGATTCAGTGTGTGATTTAATAACATTGTCTACATCAATGAGGTGATGCACATGTATTATTGTTTGTTATGCTAACTTATACAATATAAAAAAACACATTTTTATGTGTCACTGCTAAAAATGGCAAAATTATTATCTATTACCAATAAGGTTTCAGTGGTTAAAACTGTCTGCTGTCTTTGGACAAAGAGGTCTGAGTGCCAAAGTGTGCAGTGGGAAAAAAAGGAGATTACGGTCAAATCAAAAATATTATCCAAGCTTTTACTGAGTCAAGATGACCGGGCAGATTTATTTTAAAAGGCTACGATTTGAAATAAAAGAAAATTCAGCACAACAGCTGAAGGTCTACAGCTATTGATGTCAAAGGGCTGGAATTAAAAAAACAAAATTCTAAAATATCAAGCAGATGGTAAAAAGGAGGAAAACACTCATTAAAGAGAAGCTTCTTCTTCTTTTTTTTTTTTTTTCTTGGAAGAATTCAAAATAAACCAGTGTTTTAAAAATAAATGAATAAATAAGTTGTTTGGTCAGAGTGAAACTGATGCAGACCTTACAGACCGCTTTTCTTTTGACCAAACCCTTAATGCTCAATTCTGAAGGGACAGTAGAAGTGGTATTATGGTTGGTGTTTTTTGAAAAACCCGCTCCAATGAAAGTTGTGTTTTTTAAACATGTTTCTGATGATGGAGGACATTGATTAAGAAAATCAAGCGTAAAATTGCATTGCTGAGTATTTCTTTATTCAAAAAGTTGTGAATCAGGAGCAGAAAAAAAAATGCTATTTGAAAAAGAGCGTATTGGTGGTGTCAAAAATACAACAGCGAGCCTAAGCTCTCTGCTCCACTCAATTCTGATGCATCCACTTGTAGACAAATAGATCCATGTACGACGTCATTTTCATCGTCTGAACTGGCATGGTTCAAAACTGTATAGCTGGACTGCTCCAGTATTGCTTGTCATTTTTGAGGCTCCGATTTTGTTAGGTCAAGGGTGTGAGGAGCTGTAGGCTAGCGGAAGAACAAATAAAAGATGTATAATGGGAAGTAGAGGCAGGCTTACTCCACACCAACGGTCCCACCCACAACTCAAAAGGCTATTACTAATTAACTACTGCCGCTCTGCAGAAACTACTTCCTAGAAAATGACATAGGTCTCTAAATTTTGGCTTAAAATTGTGTAGTCATACGTACAAGACCACTGGGAACACTTTTACAGTAGAGGAAAATATGACCGGAGTGGGACTTTAAAATGTAATCTGTATGTGACTGTAGTTGCTTTGAATAAAAAGTGCTCTTTATTACAGTGGTGTTCAAAACTACTTATTGCCTTTGGAGGGAAATAATTCCAATAAGCACTATCTTAGCAGTAAAATCTCAAGCTTTTATTTCTGACATCTGAAAAGAGTTTTTTTTAAATCATTGCTTGTTTTTTTTTTCTTTACACCTTTGTTTTTATTTGCTTCTGTTTCTCATTGAGTAAATTGATCTACCGTAGTTCACAGCTCCAGATTTCACTTATTATTACAGCGTGGTTCACATAAAACGTCAAGGTTAATCAATATCAAGGGCTGCTGTAAAGGAAAGGCTAAGGATTCAATCATAAACATCCCATGAGGGGAAATGTGGAACCTTGATAACTGTTTTTGGTGATCAGTGCCTCCCTTTACGTGAGGATGCAGCCCCAGAATCAACGATCAGTTCTAAATCCTGTCAAAGAATGCTCAAACTCAGTTTCATGGCTGAAGCTGAAGCTGTAGATTTTACAACAGTCAGCACAGACACTAATCTTCTTAGAAGGAGGCTCAATGGCAGAGGATTAAGGAATGGTCAAGCTGAAGGTCAGATTTGAAACAAGCAGTACTTTGTCTTTGAAAGTAAAAAAAAAAAGAAATCCAAGATTGTATGATTTCAATGCAGTGTCAGTACAAAAATGCTAATTTAATGACCCACTAATGAAAATGTTGTTTTTGACATGTTCCTGTGCCGTTTTTTCTGATAATGGAGGAAATATAAATAGAAAATTGAGCTGAAAATTGTAATTCTGAGTGTTTTTTTCTTCTAATCATTGTGAAACAGGAGCAGATGAAAAAAAAAAGCAGTTTGAAAAAGATCATATTTGTGACATAGAAAACATACTCTGAAGCTCCACTCCATTTTGATGCATCCTCTTAGAGACAAATAGATTCATGTACATTTTTGTTGTCCTTGTCTGAGCTGGTATCTGGCTCTAAACTGTACAACTGGATAACTCCATTATTGCTCGCCATTTTTGTTGCATTTCTTGTTCAGGGGTTTGAGCAGCTGTAGTGGGAGAGTGTAAACAGAGAGCTCTCAGCAACAAGAGGGAGGAAATCTGGTTAAAATGATAACAGTAAACACAACAAATACTGTACTCACCATTAACTTTGTTCTCCCTAAAGCGCATACCAGTACTAATAACAAGGTGTGAGATGTCAAACTGCTTACTGTTCAAGTCCACGCTAAGTAACTTGACTGCAGTTGGGGCTGTAGAGCACTGGGGAACTGGGACCCTACAGGAGGAGTTAACAGTGATCCCTTTTGCAGTATCACTGTTTAGCAGAATTTTTTTAATGAATATTTGCATGCTTATTAGTTATTTATGTTTGCAGTACAATGGGTTCTGCGTCTTGATTGGCTATGTGCTACTGTCAATCAACCTCCTCTGTCCCATGTCTTCTGTGCTGAATGCGTTTACTTTACCAAATCTACATCAATCTTTGATCGTGACCAGATCTTTGCTTTTAATTTATAATACTGAACTTATTTTTCTATGAAGGCTTGAACTTTGATAGTTTAAAGAAGAGAAAAGTGTGAAAATGTTCATAAAAGTGTGAGAGGTTTTACAGACTTAAAACACCAGTATTCTTATTTTGTGGATTTCACAAATTGCAGATCGCCCCTTCACCAAACCAACCCCAAAACTGCTCAAATTCAATCTGAAATAATATATCCTTAGAAGGAAAAGCATTTAAAAGTATTTTACCAAGTGTACCACAAACAAGCAAAAATGATTCCCGAACTAACAGAAATTTCTAAGGAACATTTGAAAAGAAAACATTTTCAGTTGAAAATGAACCTGTTAAAGCAAACCAAAACAATTGGTGGGTCCAATGGATGATCCAGGAAGTGCTTAAAAGAAACCAAGAAGAAAAAAAATAAACAAAACATTGAAAACAACTAAAATGAAGTAACCGTCGCACCCCGATTTGTAACGGATATACCCCATCCATTAACCCAATATTACGTTTCTTCCACAAAGTATTTTACTGTTACAGTACGTCTTAGAATGTTAATAACAATAACAACCTCTTAAAATATTTATACAAATAAAAATGTTTATTATCAAGAAAAAAAATCTCTTTATTTTTGAAAAAACAAAAGAAATGTTAAGGATCAGCACTATGAAGACTACAAATGTTTTTTCTTCTTCTGTTTCATTTGATGGCAGTTTATTCCCCAAGTTAGGAGGACACAATCCAATTTACTGACACTTTATTAATTTTATTAATACAGACAGGTTATTCACGGCATAAGCGGCCGCAGCAGTCTGTGACATCCCGTCTGAGGAGCATCTGAAGTGTCATTAAGTAAAGTATTAATTTCATGGTAAACTAAAGCATTATAACACAGATTATTTTTCATCCACCCATCTATCCCTTTTCTTTTCCCGCTTTATCTCAGGGTTGCCTGAACCTGTTAGGGCTGCTATTGGGCAAAGGCGGGTGCAATCCTGGAGAGGTCACCAGTTTGTAGCAGGGATTTATTATTTTAATATTGACATTTTGTTGATCGTAAAAGTGGAAAACACAAAGAATGACAACAAAAAAGATGATAACGTGATGTCAGCATGAATTCAATATGAATACAATAACAAAATGAACATAATGAAAAAAAGGCACTGATGGTTTTTACCGCATCACATCAGAAAAAAAGACCTCTTCAACATTGATTGTGATATACTCACAGTATGGTAAAAATAAGATCATTCTGCTTATGTGATTGGTAAAGAAAGAACACACAAAAAAAATACATTTCTGACACTGCCGGACAAAGTTAGTTTGTTGCTTTTTTTTTGCTGCCTGCAGTGCAGTTTAACTCATTTGGAGTCAAATGATCTCCCTCATCTAGGGGCTTGCGCTTTGGTTTTCTTCTTTTCATTTGTAAAAAAAAAAATTAAATGTAATAATTTTCTTGTTCACACCATCTTGAAAAGAAAAGGTCTTCTGAAGCCTCTGCATTTGTGTCAGACGGCGTGAATGGATTTTGGAGAAAACGCACGTCTTTCATTTAATGCATCTCATTAAAACTCCTCACTTTATCCAGACGAACCGAAAAGATTTTAAGATAAGATTTTATGACGTTTTCTGTGATTTTATTTATGTTGAGGAAATGTGGGATTTTTCCGTTTCACAGCTCAGAGGCCCACAGATGCAGTTTGGTTTTAAAAGCAGAGACAGCTCTGATCATCTGTGTCACGCCTCTGTCTTTTTTCCCTGCAGCTCTGCACTGAAGCTCATTCAGTTTTTCCTGTCAGGTCTGTGAGGAATTCTAGGTCAACCAGGCGCACACCACCCGACAGATCTCCATGGTTTTTGCTATGTTTCTGCAGGAAAATTCAGGTGAACTAACTTTGCCAGAACACTTCAGCATGCAGAATCAGAAAGACAAGATTAACTTCAAGCTCTTCGAGTAAAGATTGCTGAAGTTCCTCTGGCGTGAAAGAATTACTTTAGATGGCAGTCTTCATATCCACAGATTGATCAACAAGATTTTCCTGATTGATGATGCAACTATACCTGATGAATTCTGGAAATTCAGAATCTTTGCACTACAAAATGTAACCAATGTAACCGGTGCACCATTCGTGCACATCAGCTAATGCCTTTATCACATGTACCTGTATAGGGTGTTGACCCATACCGATGCTGCAAGTTTTTGGGTTGTCCAGGCCCATGGAGGGTCTTAAAGAGGAACAAAGCTGTGATTTTCAATTTCCTTGTGACTTGTTCAGCCACCAAAAAATGGAACGTACCATATTTGTGCGTGTGATAAGTGTCTCTTGAAGTATTTGTAAGGATAATGTAAGTTGCATGCACTTATGACGCATAGTATCATATCGTAGCTTTTCGCCGCACTCTGGTCATTAGTGAAATCCGCACACTGGCTCTTTACTGATTGTACCAATGCTTCTATGTACAGGTTGTGCAGGTGATATGTAAGGATGTTCATACAAACTATGCTCTGATTGCCTAATTTCCTAAATTCTAAAAGTCAGGCATTGTGGGAGGAGTGCACACTTATCATATGACCAGCACTAATGGGCCTCTTGACCATATTCCCTGCAGTCTACCTGCATGCCCTGTTCAGGTTTTGTCTTTTTTCAGCCGTAGACGACTTGTATCCATCTTTGAGGACAGTTGTTACAAAAGGGTTAGGTTACGTTTATGCCAGGCATGAGTGGTGAGTTAAAGATTGTGCTGAACATGGAAGACGTGCAGTGTGAAGTGACAAAGTGATGCAAATCTAGCAATTCTCACTTAAATACTTTTTCTATGAAAGCCTTGGTGTCACTAAAATTTCAGTAAACCACTATTATTAACTTCTCCTTCATGATCAATTTTCAAAAGATTGGCACTTCTGTGTGTTAAAAAGGATGCTTCTCATGTGTCGCTACCAAATCCGAGTCCCTGATTGGTCAAAGTTCAACTAATTTAACTTTTGATGCATGATTTGTTTGTACAGAGCCTGAAAACTGAATTAAAAAATGTGTGTAGCGACCAGTTTTTGGGATAACATATTACAAAGTAACAAATTACTTTTGTCAGTAACAGAGTAACGGTACAAATAAAGTTCAAATTTCGGTAATTAATTACAATTATTGGACTAAAGAAACCCTTGTTACCACGTTACTTTGGTTTTATAGGCTCTGACATTTTTTCTTGGTTTGTTGAAATTAAACTGAGATTAATAAAAAAAAAAAGAGAGCAACTGGCGCGTCTATGTGCATGCATGAGAGTTGGGGATTGGTCAAAGTACAGACATGCCCTCATTGCTACAGTCATAGTGATTTCCAAACTGGCTCAAAGATGAGACGAAAAAAAGGCTGCAAGTAGTTCTCTCAGAGGACACAACACAACTTTATTGCTTTAAAATATGATGATTTTGTTTTATTTATTTGCCTTAATTTAACCACAGAAGTCTTATTGGAATTAAAAATCTCTTTTTCAAAGGAGCTCTGTTAAAGGAAAGACAAGAGGATCTTGTTTGTGCTAAACGGTTTTCCCATTGAGAATTTATATATGAGAGGAAAAAAAGTTAAGTAAAGCATAGAGTAGTGATTTACTATTTTAAGTAATGAGTAAAGTTACTAAGTAAAGTAATCAATTGCTTTTTAGAAGTAACTTACCCAACACTGGTAGCGACGCGTAAGTGCAGACGCTTAAAACGTGTGTATACATAGACTTTTCATTGAAAGTGGTCACTTGAACCTGTGCTTCCGAGCCTGGTGTGAACATTACATAAGACCTAATGAATGACATCACACAGAATGTTTTTGTTAAAAGCAAAACTATAAATACACTCAATATGAGCACATGAGCTTCTCCTGCTGGGTTCAAACAGATGGAAGCAAAGGAACCAACAAACATGGATGATTTTGGTAGATGATCTGGGTTTATCTCACTGAAACATTTAAGAGCCTCCTGCTGTACTGCAGCTACAGTAACTAGAATGCCTTTAATGCCTGTTTTTGCTGTGCAAATAGAGGGAGAAAAAAGGCTCACAATTGCCATAGAAAGGGATTCTCTAGGATTTGAGTGAACAAGCATTTCTACTTTAAATTATGGTAAACTCTGCGAGGGCTTTCTGGAACTAATGGGGAAATTTACTTCGCATTTTTGCGAAACAAAAACAGAAAGCTTACTCTTCTTTTCATACTCTGTAACTTCCAATTTTGTTTGGCATATTTGCAATTAAAGCTTGATTTGTTGCTTAATTTTTCAAATTTTCAATAATGGAATGGCAGTGATGAGAAACATTCCCTACGCTTTGCTTCATCTATGATCCAAGAGTTTTTTTTTACTGTTTTACAAACATGAATAACACCATTTCAGCCTAATAGGGTTTGTTATTAGAAATACTTGTTTGGAAACAAAAATTAATTCTGATTATTATCAATTTTCCTATGATCATCAGTTTGAGATATTAAAATAGAATTTTAAATTAAATGTACCACACAAAAAGTAAACAAACCCCTTTGTGCATGTTTTCTGTGGTACTGATGGGATCAGTGTTTTCATTTCATAACCAATAGGATTGCAATGTGCAATACTTATGACAACTATGGTTGTGGTTCCAGTGTTTGTTTGAGTGGGTCACAAAGTCCAGGAAAAAACTGAACCCAAATCAAATGTAAACCTCAGAGCAGGGATGGGGAACTCCAGGCCTCGAGGGCCGTATTCCTGCATGCTTTCCAACATAACATGTTCTAATTGGCTGGACACACCTGAACAAGGTAATCAGTCATGACTAGGGCTTGGATATCTGGAAATCATGCAGACACTGCGGCCCTCGAGGCCTGGAGTTCCCCATCCCTGCCTTAGAGTGATGCACCCTGGGAATCCCTGAAGAAAATAGCCTAAAAGAAAAACAGAAAAGCAATTATCGGTCAATATGGACTTGATGCTGTTATTGTCAGGAAAGGCAATGAAACCCCTAACAAGAAAAATGTTGTAAAATACAGCTATAACCAATAGTAGGTAAGACCTGCATTGTACACTCCTCTGATTAAAAGTTATTAAATAGAGCGAAACGATAAAAATAAAACAGTAAATATGTGCAGATTGTTTTTCAATAGAAAAAAAATCTGTGATGTAAATAAGTTTCAAATATTCACATGTATATTATTTTTCATGAGAAAAGTCATCAATATAAAGCAAGTATCAAACATCAGAAAAATATATTCAAATTATAATTATTGTTATTTTCTTTCATTTCAAAAAATCTTGACATACGTTTCATACATCAAATATGTTATTTACATAGATCAAGTATCAAAAATCAGAAATATGTGCTGAATATTTTCATCTGAAAAGTCATTGACTTAAATCAGGTATCAAAAATCTGGCCAGCGGGTGGCAGATCTTGATAGTATTTGAGTTGTAATCCCGTGAGAATGATATTATTCATTCTTACTTGTTGATCCAAGTCGTTCCCTCTTTTTTCCAGGAGGTCAAGCTGATTATTTTATACTCTGTCCTGTAGGATCTCTTCTACAAGTTTCATCAGAGGATTTCTTAGCTTTGAAGTCAGCAAGCGCAATTCTGAGGTCCGCAAAGCCAAATGTGTAACAAAAGTAATTTACTGAAATTCTTACAGAAATTGTTCACGCAGGGCGGAAGTTATAACAAATAGCACAGTGGAGTACACTAAACAGATTGTTTTGTGAATGACCTGAGAGAAGGAGAGAATGATTACAAGTTTACATGTGTCTTGGCTGTTTCTTTAAAACATATTCTCTATGTTTATGTACATTTATCTGTTTCTTGACTATTTTAAATTTTACCTTTCTACATAATAACATTCCATTTACCCTATTTTCCACACTATAAAGCACACCTAAAAGTCTTTATTTTTCTTCAAAAGACCACAGCAGGCCTTAAAATCTGAAGCCCCTTTTATTTAGATTAATTCTGGTTGTGTTTACACACGTAGAAACAATTTTGAAAGGCACACGGCACTCAGGTGTTGCAAACAAGGTTGTTTTTTTTTTTTTTTTTTTGTAAATGCGCTAATACAGCTAACGTATAGTGGTATTGGGCTGCGTTTTTTTACCTGTTACTAACAACATTAGTGTAGTCACAGATGTTTTTGCTTTAGTGGTAGCTGTTTTTTTAAGTGTAGCATGTTACAAACAAGTTTTAGAATGACTGTGAACACAGTTCAAAAAGTCTGACCGACTGACTTTTCTTTAACTCTTTTGTTTTACTGAATTTGCCTCATGTGACATAAGTTCATTTGTGATATAAATAGACCATGTAGGTGCTCCCCATAATCTGGCGTGCCCTAGTGTTTTCCAAGGCTCCCAGTCTGAGTGGTAATGCTCTCACACAAATACCTGCAGTCACAACCTGACAGCAAAGACAGAATTATGGGCACCATGTTTGGACTGCCAAGCCATTCTTTAATTAAGTGATTTGAACCTAAAATTAATTTGACAGCCTTCTGGAAGCAGGTAGTGTGAAGAGGATGCGTCGAGCAACGCCACTTAAACTCAACAAATAATGGCTGGCTTTTACACCCCAGTGTAAACCCTCCCACGAACGCACATGTAGAGTAAACCAACTGCTCAAGTAAAGTTGCCAAACTTGTCAACCTAAGCAAAGAAAATGGACATTTAATAGTCGAGCAATCAAGCCTGAGAGCTTAATGGGACTTTTATGGCTTTCACTTGCTCGAGCACTCTGCTTCTATGCTCCTGTCCTGTTCCCTTGTTTGTGTGTATTCATTAGAATTCTTTTGTACTCTAGTAAAGTTCTTCTACTGCAGTTCAGTAATTTTATTTTTTATTCCTAGTTGGCCCTCTCCACATTGATCGTCATAGTTCTTTTACTTTCATTGCCAAAAGCATTTGGCCAAAGGCATTTGGACATAAAGAAATGTAGTTTTATTCATATATCTTCTATTTAATTTCCTCTCAGGCTTTACTTTCATGTTTTTCTCATTTGGCACCTTGGCGTTGTCCAGTATGGAAACACAAGAGAGTTACTTTGTTAAAAACAATAAATATTTCTACATTTCTGGTCATATTTAAATAAGGTAGAGAAAACAAGTTCTTTGTGTCTTCCATGTACATACTTTTTTTTTTATGAAGCCTCACGTCAAGCTCAGACAAATATTGGTTCATTCAAGGAGCAAATTGAAACTAACAAATTGAGGAAAACAAATGCAAAGAAACATACTGTCAGTCTTACAAAAAAAAAAGCTTACATCAGAGAAGTCTTCTGCTGAAGTGATCCCAATGTTCATTGAAATGTACATTTAACACAAGAAAAAAAGAGCAGAAAAACATGAATATTAAAAGGAAAAGACAAAATCAAACAAGGAAGAGGCATAGAGCAACAAAACCTCAAGTCAGCATTATCGCTCGACTGTTTAAGGTGTGAAACCTTCAGCGGAAGACTACAAGAAGCAGTCAAAATATGTCAAGTTGAACTATCTTTACCCTTCAATTTTATGACAAATGAAAAAAAAAATATTCAAAGCTTTCAGGGAAAATTCCTTACAAGCAAAGGTGGGTGAAACATTTTTTTGCAAGTGAAACAATGTGAAAAGGACATTTTATAATATTTGTCTCATGTATTTACTCAATAAATAACAAACAAGTTTCCCAATAATGCTTTGTTAAATCACAAACTGACACAAAGCAAAAAATGAAAGATTTCAGCATGCTGCGGTGCTATCCTATTTAGCAATATTTTTTAAATCAAATGTCAATTTTTTTGTCCTTTGTTTTCTCTTTTTTAACTCATTTTGATAGTTTTAAAATTACAAAATCTTGATACTTGTATTTTCCACACTGTAGGGCACAATCAATCATAATCAATGAATGGTCTATTTTCTAAATTAAGTCACATATGCGGCACATCAAACTACAAGGTGCATGAAGTGAGACTAAAGAGATAAATCCACCAGCCTGTCAGACTTTATTAACTGTGTTCACAGTAACTCTAAGACTTGTTTGTAACATGCTACACGTTAGCCACATTAGAAGTGTTAGCCGTGTTAGCATATTAACATTACCTTTAACTCCAAACCTTGTTTGAAACTTGTAAAAAAAAAAACAGATACTGCTAAAACAAATGTTACTGTGACTACTTAAATTCCCAGCCTTGTTCGTAAGATTTACAGACCTTGCAAAATTTTGCAGCAGGGTTTCTTTTTACGATTGTTGGGGCCTAACATGCCTGATTTTGCAGCCATTTTTTGTGAAAAGTTGCAACAAAAGTTGCTGTGTTCTTAATGTTTCTTTCTTTTTTTTTCTCAATTGCACCTTAACATTTTTAATTTATAAATAAACTTCACATTCTCAAATTCCAACTCTTTTTTTTTATTGTGACATGCATTAAGAAAATACAATCCCATCACCATATACAACATGGTATATTATACATATAAAATACATTTACGAAATGTACATTATTGTGCTTTCATTAACATGAATAAAACTGTGAAACCCAAAATGAACTTTTGATTCTAACTGCTCACAATAATAAAAAAATATTTGTGTACTGATTTAAGCAGACTATAGAGAAAAAAAGACATTCTGCAGGGAAACATTGTGAGCTACAAAAACAAACAAAACAAAACTAGACAAGCAGATTCAGCTGCAGATCTCATGTCTATGGAATCAGTATAAGGCCATAAAGATTCAAAAACTACAACTGAATGGATTAATAACCGCAACTGCATGTTCGCACATAAATCAAGCGTCATCATACTGCAAAATAAATACTATCAAACTAATTAAATTATCCCATCCCATCAAATCAAACTAATATACTGTTGCTAAAATTCAGCAAAAAAAAAAAAAAGATGGAAAACTTGAAAAAAAAAACTGCTGTGCAATGCTCTGGAGTCGAACTCCAGGTAGAAAAAACATCTTTGTGAGTATGCTCTAACCATTTGGCCACAGGGAGACCTTTGGGGCCCCTAAGACCACAGTCACTTTATTAAAGTACAGCAGCGTTTTTGATGCATGTAGGTGTGACAGCTGAATGCTGCAAAAAAACGGAGCACAATACAGTCCTCTCAGTCATATTAACACTGAAATCCCCTTTAAAGTCTGTGGCAGGTCAGGACGGCAGGAATCCACCTCCTCTTTGATTCGACAGTTTGATATGTGGCCATCCAATCATAAAGATGTGTAAAGATAGGGACAGAATTTGCAACTGCAACTTCAGGAGCTCACATACAAATTTTTGTTTTGCATCTGCAAAGAAAAAATGCCAGAAAAAGACCGTAGAAATTACAGTATTTCAAAAATGCAAATCCTTTTTATGGGCATGTAGGTTCCTTTTTATACATTTGCAAACCTACAGTTTTTGGGCAGCTTTTTTTCATGAAATGATTAAACTTGATTTATGTGCAACCATGCAGTTGCAGTTATTAATGCATTCAGTTGTGGTTTTGAATCTTTATGGCTTTATATTGAGCCCATACATGTCCTACACATAATCTTTCTCTTCATCCCTTTCCTTTTTCAAAAGCACCACTGTTGAGTTGCTGTTTGTGGCAGAGGAAGGCCAAAGCTTTAAGGAGCTTCTTCTGTCAGTAATAATCTGCACTGTTAGTCAGAAGGTCCTCTCAGGTGTCTGTACAGATATATTGTGGAGGCGCTTCTATATTGAATGATTTTTCTGCAGACAACATTTCTCTCTTCCTCTGTATTATCAATAAAAGTGAAATGGTTCCAGATTTTGCTCGTGTGTGTGCAACAATTCGTGGGGTTTGCTTGAATTTGAATTTAATAGTTGCGATCATAACATTACAAACTCCTGGAGAGATTAAATTTACAAAAAACACAGTCCAACATTGCTACATGGTAGCCGTGTTAGCATATGTACATATGCATATGTATGAACTTGTAAAAAATAACAGAACTGACATTTTGACAAAGTGCTGTGTACTTTTCAAAATCACTTGAACATTAAAAAAGAACCACGATTAATTCATTTATAACGCCCCCTGGGTTTTAAGGAACATGATCATCTTTTGAGATAAAAATAAAAATAAAGGCTTTTCATTGCACCTTATTGCGCAGAAAATGGTAACCCTGCCTTTCATTGGCAGCAGAAGAAGCAGAAAAGAAACAGGATAAACACAGGAATACATTTAGCTGACTCGCATCTCACAGTTGGAGCAGATCAAAGTAGCTTAAGTGCAATGTTAGACTCATCAGTTAAACAAATATAATGAGATCAATACAGGGTGTTCTGCATTAAATTTCTTCTCTTCTTCGCACAGTAACTGCATCCTTGTGATGAATTTCCCATGTAACCTGCTTTTGACTGACTTCAAAGTGTGTCCGCTTTGGAAGTCACTGTGGGAAGTCTATCTCCATAACAATTTCACAAATAATTACTTAGTTTTTTTACCATTCTTTAACTGATTGTTTTTTAGTGTTGATGAATTTATCATGTTTCAACATTTGCAACATTGTAACATTTTTGCAACACTTTCTTTGGGTTGTTTACTGTGAATCAGTCCATGCAGTCTACCACCTTGATATTTTGTGGGGGCCACCTCTGTCTCTCATATGCGCCATTTTTTTTTGTCCATAGAAAGCGCGTATCCACCTGTAAGAACAGTTGTGACTAAGGTTTTAGGTGCATGGGTTAAGAATTTAATGGTCACATGTTAATCTCAAAAGCAAAAACTGTTTTCATAAGTATTAAGTAAATTGTTTCAAACGTATATAGCACTTTACTACCTTCTCGGAAGATTCAAGGTACTTTACAGTAACAGTCCCATTCTCACACATAATCACACATGTATGGTGGCTCCACTGCCAAACACTGGCGCCAACCTGTAACCACCAGGAGCAATGTGGGTATCAGTGTCTTGCACAAGGACACTTTGACACTTTGGTGGGCAAGGCAAATTTTCGATCAGAGGTCGACCGCTCTACCTCTGAACCACAGCCACCTCAAAATTTCATAAATTGTGCCGTTTACAATTGGAGACACAATGGAAAAAAACCTCAAACCTGCCCCCTGAGGAGCAGCTGTTGTAACTGCATTACATTTTTATGTGGTTTGTTTTTTTCTCCTATTAAGATGTTGAATTGTTTTACCGGGAATCTTTACATGAATAAAGTGAATGTATTGGACCACCTTGGTGTGAAAGTGCATTTACTTGAATCTGATTAAACATTATTAGGATGTTTACTTCCTTTATTTATCCATGGTTGTTCTCGTAGAAGCAAATTTCATGCAGATAAATACAAACAAACAAAAGAAAAGACACCAACAATCAGAGCAACAGAAAATACAATCCCTCCGATTTCATACTCTGGGTCATGTCCTCTGCGTGTAATAGGACAATGCCACCCTCTCCCTCCTCTCCCCGAAGCACACTGAAATGAGATTTCCTTGGAAATCCAATCTAGCCGACCTTGCTCCATCCCAACAAATCTCGACTGACCATTAATGTGCGCCTGTGTGGGGGTGACAAAGAAATCAAATGAATTGGGCACAGGAAGATATATCTAACGTAACTGGGATCACTTCAGCAGAAGACTTCCTTGTGTACAAACGTCTGTGTTGCATTTGGTTGTCAATGAGTAGAATTTTTGTTTTTCTTTTTATTTATTAATTAAGAAACTTCAGTCGGTGTAAACATGTAATGCATACATGCATTATACAGAGTTTGATTTTTGTGTAACAATTCTGTCAATGGCAGATTGATCCCACTGCCACAGTAACATTTGAAAAAAATATGCGTTTTTGGATTACCAGACAGTAAAAAAGCTCACTTTATTCACCATAGGATTTCTCCCGAGCTCAACAACTCATTACTCTGTATTCGCACACTGAATTGAGACTCAGGTAAGTTTTGACAGTCTTTCACATCCTTCGGCAGGGACACAGCGAACAGGAGCTAATGCAAATGCTCAAAAGACGGGGAATAAAACATGGGATTAATGTCCAATTTGGTGGACTATTAGAAGAGCTGAGAGGGTATATTGTTGCAAGTTTATACAGCAAAACGTTGACAGGGCTGCAGATGCATGAGCACTGTGTAATTATCAAGCTGAAGGGAGGGTGAAAGGTGGTATAGTGAGGAAACAAGGAAGAGGTAATTGGAAGTTAAACTCATCCCTGAGCATCCCCCTTTTTTGAAGAGGTCTCAAAGTGTTCTGCTTGGAAAAGAATATAAAGAATCATGGGACTTATTCCGTGTTCTTGCCATTGATTTTATTTCTGTTACAGACAATTCATTTCTGTACAACAATTACCTTATTATACAACATGACGTTTTGTGTAAATTACAAATTTACATTTGTTTTCCAAAACAGGTGACAATACACAAAAGAAAGAACATGAAGCAAATAAAAATAATAGTTTTAAGAAACATAGTTGAGGTTGTAAACATGTAATCTTTACAGAGTTGTTTAGAGAATCACAATTTTCTCATTGTATGTACAACAAATTGGGATGATCTCCAGGGTGTTTAAAGAACATTTAAAAGTCAGGGTTAGTGACTTAAATACATTTTAAACATAAAATGTAAAATAAGAATAAAATACTTAAGGTTAAAATATGTATTCCCATTGTTGTTGACAGTTAATAACGGACTATTCTACACAGGGATTGCGCTTCTATGAACATATAAAAATCATAAATATAATATCAGCCTAAGGAACAAATGTAATTAAATTGAATGAATACATATTTAACTACACTGAACTAATTATTGCACAGTGATATCGTTTTTTTTAATTTAGTTACATTTTTACAACATATTTACAAACACTAGACATCCACCCATCCATCCATCCATCCATCCATCCATCCATCCATCCATCCATCCATCCATCCATCCATCCATCCATCTACTTTCCAAATCCCCTTTCACCTTTTGATGTCACGTGTTGCTGGAGTCTATCCAAGCTACTGTTGGACAAAAGCGGGGCGCACCCCTGGGTAACCAATTCACAAACCTCAGGATACCAATTTGGATTTTAGAGTTTAACCTTAAATCAAATACTTAAAAACAATTAGTGAAATTGAAGGGTTTTGTTCTCTGCATTGACTTTCTGTAGTCATCTTAGACCTATATTTTTATCCTGCACAAAATAACTAAAATACTGTGTCTTTCCAGCATTTGTCTCTCCTTCCTGACCCTAAATGGTTTTGGCTCATGATCATGAACTAAAGTCTTCTGCATAGTTTCCAAATGTAAAGCATAGTACTAAGGATTATGCTTAAAATGCTTTCATGTTGCCTGTTCGTAACCTTCTTTTATTAAAAGAAATATGAGTATTTATGCAGTAGCCCTGGCATTAGACTTCAATTTGAATTCAGTTCAAAAGCACTGTTATCATTCTTTAAGTGAAAATTGCAGGTTTTGCCCAAGTTGCAATCTGAATGATAAGTTTTCATTCAAATACTGTGTTGGGTTTTAAATGTGGTGAAACACAACTGTTGTAATAAACACGATAAACTGTTGTGACAAACAGAACTGTTGTAAAATGTAGTGTGTAAAAAAATGTTTAATGTAGTTAAACTAAGAGTTATAGGATAATTTTGAGCCTTGCTGCTGTTTCTAAATGTCAAATGTCAGATGTCTTGGGATCGACGAACTAAAGATGTGCACCTTTTCTGCAAAATCTCTGTCAAGTCACACAGAGCAGCAAAGATTTGCAGGAAAAAGCAATGCAATTGGTGCATTTTAAAACAGACTAAAGGAAGAGTGGAAGGGTCAAATGTTACTGGCTTAATATGTGCATTAAAAGAGCGCTTTTCCAATTTTGTTGACAATTGACAGCGCTTGAGTTGTCTGACTCACATTCATTCTGTCCCTTGTACCGCCTGACTGAGGTACAAATAATACTTTTTTTGACTCAGAAGACAAGGTAATCTGCAAGTTGGCATTCACCATTTTCAGTACAGTGAAAAAAAGGACAAGAAGTGCAAAGCCGGTTTGACTCTGGTCTTAGGATGTAGATCAAGCTCAAAGATTTGTAAAAACAATGGGGACTACATCAACTACTCTGGAGTTCTTCTTTCACTTCTTCACTCCTAGTTACTTTTTTGCTGCTGCTTTTTTTGGTGTGTATTCTGAAAATCTGAAGGGTTGCAAATGTGCCTTTGTCCTCTGTTACATAATGTAACATAGCAAAGGACATTAAGTCAATCATAAAAATATAAACAATATCAAGGTCCTAAACTAAACAGACTAAGCTAAACTGGCATCCCTGCCCTTAGACCCTCCTTCTCAGTCAGGAAAAAAAAAAAACTATTTAACAAACTAAAAAAAAAAAAAAAAACACTGTATCTTGGGGGAAAAAAAATAAAAAAACCTCAGGCACTTCCACATGAAGAAGGGATTCTGTTTGAATAGTGTAGCGGAAGGGCTGCATCCAAAGATGAAACTGAGGGACAGCTGGGGAAGCGAGATGAACCAGAGGCGAGGTCAACAGCCAAAGACAGGAGCACAGACAATCTACCTAAAATCTCTCACTAATTGGTATTAAAATTTGATTCAATATGTTATGATAAGTTGCATGAATATGGCACAGATAGTGGATGGTAATAATCATAACAGTAATAGAGAATCTGCAGTTTTAGCATGTCAATATGAATAAATTATTAATCTAATCACAGCCTGTTTAAGCCCACTAAGCAGAGGGAATGGGCCACCATGGCCTGGTCTATCAAACCATTTCCCTCGTCTTAGCTCAGCGAAGAAGTATGTATAATGAATGTAATGAAAAATATAATAATTACCCCAAACTTCCCTACAGTAGGTGAGGTAGGGCAGCAATAAGTTTGACTTTCACTGATTGCTAGCTAGTCTGGCAATAAGCCTGTCCAAAGAGGAATGTTTAAAGTCTAACTTTGATTGTAGAAATTGTGTCAACACAAGACAAATCTTCTTAAACTTCAACCAATTTACCACTGTCACAATGTAAAAGCACATGCCCATCAATTTCAGAGAAAGGCCTTTAGAACGCCTAGAAAGGCTATATTGTGCTATTCTGATGCTTTGGAATCAACAAGCAGTTTTGAATTATGACCCAGCAGAGTAAGCTAATAAAATACAACCACTATCAAACATCTTATTAAATGTAGGCTATCTTTTGATTGGCTAGCTTTTTAAAGGGCGGAGCAACTGTTTTCTCTTGGAGCAGGCTTTTTCTTTCACAGCTCTAGTTTGATATCAGAAAGACTTGGTGTTATTAAATTCCAGCACAAACCGCAATTATTTATTTCTTCTCCATGATCAATTTTCAAAAGGTTGGCACTGTCGTGAATAGAAAGGGATGTCACTACCAGATTCAAGGCCCAGGTTGGTCAAAGTTCGACCTGGTTTAATTTGTAACGCCTTTTCACTGGTCGTCCATTTTCCACATACTGTAGAGCCTGGAAACGCTCATAGAAACATTTGTTGTGATGCTTGAACGCAAGAGTTTTGAATGCAGAAGCCCCAAACATGCACACGCTGTAGACAGTGTGCTTTAACTTCATACGCACAGACTCAGTTCTTTTCAGCAAACTACAGGCTAGCTTATTGGATCAGCTTCAAGACTAATAAGCCTGGTCAAGCCTGGCCTTTATTGTGGCACAGTTTGGCTTGTTACTGCTGTGGCAGTTATGGTGCAGAGGTAGAGCGTTCATCTTCTGATCCCAAGTTTGGTTTTTGCCTTGCTCCCTCATTTGTCGAAGTGTCTTTGGTCAAGACACTAAACCCCACTTTGCTCCTGGTGGTTACAGGTTGAAGCCAATAATAGGCGTGACATGTTGCTAAGTAAACAAGCCAGTTTTAATAAGTCTTCTGCAAATTACATTTCAGTATGATCCCGGGAACAGTTGGGGGAAGTCAGAGATGATGTTAGTTCTCCTACAATGCATCAATCTCTAAGCACCACTATCTGCACCAAACCTTGTTCTACCCTTTCACAGTTGTTACACAATTCTCAGGACTTAGTACTAGAGTTACACTTCTAGCAACTTATTGGAACCTCTTCTTCTACAATTGAAAAAAAACACCATTTATTAGAAACTGAAGAAATTTAAAGCTGCATTGCGTATTATATAAACTGCAACTGTACTTTCCAATCACCCAAATAAAGAGAAAAACAAGAATTATGACTAAGATTTATTAATAACAGAGAGATGTTATTATGTTTGAGAAATATTTATAGCACACAGATGCAAAGTTTAAACAGAAAACTGGAAATGCAGAGAAAATTGTTCTCTGAAGCAACCATGAAGACGAGACTGTTTGCATAAATGATTGTGTGTAACTAAAATAAGCAGCTCTTCAATAATGCAAGAGACATCCAGAGTCCATCTGTGTGTTGCAAAGAACATCTGAGAAACATCTCTTTGTGTTCGGTGTTTTCACACTGAGCCATGAAATATTAGCAGAGACTTAAAGAAAATCTATCACATATAGTTAAGAGAATGCCTTAGTATAAAAAAAACAAATGTTTTGGGGTTATTCTCAATAAAACACTGTAATGTCTGCAGGCTACCTTATGTCAAAATACAGAGAAAATAAGAAATTGGGTACAACAAGTCTTTGTAAATGCAATTCTTATGTCAAAGTACATTTGAAATGTTGTCTTTTTGTATTTTCCCATAATATACCAAGACAATTCCAGACAAGCACACTTGGATTAGACCATTTGTCATTCTTGTTTTTTACATTATTTAAAATCCCAAAGAAGTGAAAGTTTATCTTATCTTAAATGTGTAAATATGAACCTAAAGTTCTAATTAATTACCTTCAGATATCACCAAAGCATATTTCAAATATTTTAAGGAGGATGTCTGTGATCTGACGATTTACACATTAAAAATTCAGACCTTTGAATTGAATTTTCTATTTAGCACAAAACAGCAGCAACCCTGTCATGCAAGTATGTCATCCCAGCTTTTACACATCATCCATCTGCTGTGTTTGGTCATTTTTCCTCTCCCCTGTCTGGTTAAAAAGGAGATCCGACAAGTTCCAAATACAAGTTTTGTTGCTAAGACTCTCTATACCTCACACAACCAAAACATTCCCAACAATTAATGCACGCTAAGGCTATTGTAAGTTTTTTTTTTTTTTAAAGGAGGGAAAAAAGGAGGGAATTAATCAACAGCTTCAGTCATCTACTGTAAATAAAGTTTGATTGTTGATAAAAGTGATTTGGAAAGGCATTGATACTGAGAAAGACTTCTTGTGTCATGAATATGCTAACCAGATCAAAACAAATCAAGCTGTAAAAATATTGGTACATAAAACTCACACTTACATTAATCAAAATGTTACAGATTATCATCAGAATTTGGTAATACTGATAATATTTAAATTCAAACCACATCAGGAAAATCTGTAAGTAGTTGAAATAATTTGTTAAATGTCAATGTTTTTCCCTATTGCAATTAGTTCAAACATCTAAACATTTTTTCTGGAAAATGAGTTAGTAATGCAATCAAATCCATAAAGTTTCAAACATTAAGATGCTTCTTTTGTGCTTAGACTACTGCGAACCCATGACACTTATAATTAGTTGCAAGATCACAGGTTTTTTTTTATTGGATTAACATTGCCATGCCCCTGTGTCACGCTCTCACTGGTGTTCACTGTGAGTCATAGAAGCTTCCAAGCAGAGCTGGCTTCAGTTAACCAGAAATTTCTACATCTACTGGACTGCATTTACATAAACATTCAGACCAAATGATGGGCTGCTATAACATTACATTTGTTTTTTTTTTTTTTTTGCAAACACAAAAAGCAATTTTATATATATATATATATATATATATATATATATATATATATATATATATATATATATATATATATATAATGTAAAGTAATGATGAATGCGTAATACAAAGTGTAATAGTAAAATAGGTCCCTCAAAAAAATATCACTTTGTTTTTATTCAGGTTTAGTTTTTGATGTTTCACAAATGACTTCCAGAAATTGGAAATGATTAGTCAAGAATCAGATCTGAAAAACTACAGTTTATCTTCATTATTTTTCATACTTTTTAATGCAGACGTCTGTTTACTACTCACAATTCCATTGGTTAGAGTGGACTCTCACTTATGCAACTGTGTAGAACAGTTTCTTCTTTCAAAAAAATGTGTACTTGCTGTCGGTTTTTGAAGAATGTTTGTGTTGTCACTTTCCTATTGTCCTCCATCAGTTACCCATGAATGATTTGCATTAAAAAGAATAGACAAATAGATTTGTTTGACCAATCTGTACACATGTCCGTCAGTGGAAGTAACACATTATCTAGTCAATGGAAGTCTATTGAAATTCAGTGTTTGTAGCATCAGGAAGATATATAGTTTTAGGTTTATACCAAAACATTACGCTATAAACGTTGTCTTAAGGCTTCAGATATACATAGGATAAAGTAGACACTTTGCTCACAATTCACGATTCTCATATTTGATTTGGCTGTTATTTGACATCAGATGCCCTTGCTGGGTACTAGAAAACACTGTGTACCCACATTCTTTTTAATGGTTGTGTTTACTCCTAAACTAGTTTGATACAAAATAATTTTAAAGGCACGTTTCAATAAAGTTTCTTACCAATGATTCTCAGTTGTCAAAAGTTTGGCCTTAGTCACAACTGCCCTTAAGGGTGGATGGCTGCTGTCTCCGGGTGAAGAATAGGCAAACCTGTATGGGGCACCCAGCTGGTTTGCTAGAAACATCAAGGTCCTAGACCACAAGGGGTCACAATGTTCATGCACATTTTTTTATATGGAGTGACTGGTTGTAGAAAACACCTGGGCAACAATTTGAGGGTTAAGTACATTTTTTAAACACGTTTTTTTTTTTCAACCCAATTCTTGGGTTGTTCATACTGAGATACATTTTGGAATACTTTTTGGACCAATAATTTTTTGGGTTGTAGTGGGTTTATTTTAACCCAAGATTTGTTAATTTTTTTTCTCTAGTTTTTTTTTTTAAAAACAACCCAACTTAGGATATTTTTGATTATAGTTTCTAGTGTGGAAAGGCAAAGAAGGTGAGACACAGGCGTGTCAAATGGATTTTTCCTTTTTTGCGCATGACATCCGATAGTGCTGTTTACAAGATAATTGTACGCCGCTTTACTGTTAAAAATCAGACAACTAGACAATCAACATTTTCTTTGCGTGTGAGCATTCTACAAGCATTTATATATCACTTACATACTCCATGCATGTCAGTAATGGGCCAAAACTTGTGCCTTAATAAAAGACTCAATTGTGGCTTAAGGCCACCGTACAAAAGCATCACCTTCACATCATAAATGCGTGTAACTTTCATTAGCCTTACAAATACTTCATGATACATTTATCACTGACATGACAATTTTTCCCTTTATTTTCATGGCGTTCTTTGAGACCCTTTGAACCACAAGGGAACTGTAAGAATCTACATGTACAGCAACAATCCAACACAGGAACATACAACAAAAACAAACAAAATCTTTCCAGTAATTGGAAGTGTTGCTTTACAGTTTGAACTTTAGTCCCTTGCTGAATGGCAATAGTTTTTTGTGTAAGTTCATCCGGCTTGTAAATTAAGTCAATGAATAACAACATTGTTTGGAACACAAAGAAAAACTTTGCAATTATTCCCCCAAAACTATTTATCTTTATCAGCGTCATGGGTTCTGTGAGGACATTTCTTTCTATCGTCTTGAACAGTGAAGGTCATATTTGTACTAGAGATGACTATAATGTCCAGAACAGATGGTCTTACCACAATAACAACCAATGCCTGCCATAAAATAAGCTTTTCCATCCCATATGCTTTTAACCATGACATTGGTTTTCATTTGTTGAGGCATAGCGGCTGGGCATATTCATGATTTAGTCTTTACTTCACAAGTGGAAAAACGGCTTTCATTACCTGTTCATATTCACACAGCCATAAACAACACATGAAATATTCATTTGGTTTGAACAAATTAGAGCTGGCATGTAATTTGTTTGGATAATTGGAACACAACGCTGGCTGTATAATGCTTAAACAGATGCAGAATGTTATTTTCTATGTCGCTGTGATTTTGCAGCTTCGATTTATGATTTTTTTTCTTGAAAGCTATTTCTCCATCTTTTCTGTGCAGATTGTCATTTTTTTCCTCCACAAGTCTTTAGCTTTGCTGTATGAGACATATATTTCTTGTTGTCAATTACCACATGAATTAAATACCTATTATTATTGAATTGACCCTCATGAGTCTCTGTTCAGTTTTGTTGTCAAGGGTTACATTGGGAAACTGGATGGATGGAGGGAGGAACCGCAGGAGGGAGGGATGCTTTTTCTGTGTAAATGTTCTTTTGTCTTTGTGTGTATTTGTTTTTAAACACTCTGCTTTTTTAATGGATATTTTCTTTGCTTTTATATAAAGCTCTAAGTACTTCTGTGGAATGAAAGGCACTATACAAAAAAATAAAGTTTGAGCTTGAATCATCAAATGTACAGACAAAGTGGGATGACAGTAAAGCTTGTGCTCTGTGTCAGTGTGTAAGTAATGTCTGACTGAAAGTTTGTTCATGTCAAAACATAATTTCTCTCCTTTGGAATTGGCTGTCCTTGCATCAGCAAATGGGTAATAGTTTCTCTCTGTTCGGCTACTTAGTGACAATTTCAGAGAACATCCTTGTAGTGTGTTGGGTGGGTGTGGGACCTCAATGGGATGATCAAACTGCCTGCTAGTTGCTTGGTCAAGGGTTTAAATCCTAAATTAGACAGGTACTGTATCCTTGGGGAAGACACCCATTTCCCCATTTCCTCTACACGAAAAAGGAATCTACAAGTTAATTTAGGAAGGTGTCAGAAAAAGGACCAGTTTAATGTCAGGCAATATTTTCAAAGACTGGCCTGTATGAGGCTGAAGTTGGCATCCAATTTGTTTTAGCTTCCAGTGAAAGTAGCATTACACCAACCAGCTAAAACATAATGCACTACACTGTACATAGAAATAGATACAAATATCGACCTTTTCCTGCAGATTTGTGTTCCAGCTGAATGGTTGACAAAATGTCTGATATTTTCTTATCAGACTGTGAACATTCATATCGAAAATATGAAAAATGTAAACGGGATGAATATTATTAAACCTTAGCCTTAGTCACATGCACATTTATACTTGGGTTGATCTGTACGGGTTCTACTGGTTTTTGGGTTGTACAGGTCCAAGGAGGATTGTAGACAGGAGAGGCTGCATCTTAGGGGGAGAGCAGGTCTTGCAATTACCTTGTGGCTTGTTCGGCCATCTTAAGGGTTGGGGGTGCGTGTGGTAAATGTAGTTGTGAAGTATTTGTAAGGCTAATCTAAGGGTGTATTTTGACTGGAAAAATGATTTGCTCCAGACCTTAATTTCAACTTAATTTGGAATCTATCTCCGATGGACCCCAGATTCCGGATTATTGGGGAAAACGAACTGTGGTTCACTTTAAGAGAACCAAATGTGACCGGTCTGAATACACTCTAAGTTACATGCATGGTGCTGTCGTACTGTGCCCTTATGCCACACACTAGTTGTTAGTAAGGTGTGAGTCCTGGCTTCTTACTCACCGCACGCAAATGCTGCACCTATGGGGGTTTGCAGGTGATACTGTGCCCGTAAAATGACCACACAAACCACACTCTAATTTCCTAAAGTCTAACAGTCAGGCTGCATGCAAGGAGCATGCACTTATCATGTCAAAAGCACTAATGGGCACCTTACCCAGTGCCCAGGTTTTTGGAGGTTTCGAAAAAATTAAAATCTGCATGAAATTACTGCATCTCACCTACTTTACCGTTAATTGTTGTATAGCTGTTCACTACAACCTGTCACCCGCAGAATGCCCATATTTAAATATGTGCATAAACCTTTTCTTTCACAGGCTTGTCTAGCATTTTGTGACCTTGATATTTCCTGCTAGCCCCTTATATCCACCTGTAAGGGCAGTTCTGATGAAGACCTTAAGGAGGAAGGACATAGAAAAGGAAAATGTACATAGAAATTCAGAAATTTAAATATTGACCTATTTCTGCAATTTTGTATTTGAGCTGAATGGTTGGTAAAATGTCTGATATTTTTTAATCAGACTGTAAACAGTTTCTTACATAAAAAACCCCAAAGATTTAATCAGGATGAATATTTGTTATGTTTTGATTAAGCAGAAGCATGGCATGACATTTTAAAGCTAGAAGCACACGGGCCGGGATAGTTCCCTTTAAGGACTTGATTTCTTTGTTTAGGATTTTTATTTGATTAAACAGTTGGACCCATCAACTGTGTAATGAGAGCATCTGACAGACACACAAAACGACTTTTTTTCTGCAGTCTTTACTGTGTAACATCAGCTTTGCTTTCAGTCAGTGTGTGCTGCCAGTTTACTCAGTTGCTAACTTTGAAGCTTAAACTTTAAAATGTAGCCTCAGAGTTTTACAGCTTTTTAAATCCATGAAGGATTCATTTCTAAATTCTTGGAACTCCACCTGAATTCCAATAATCCTCATTAAGCACAAGGGGACTAACTGTATTCCTCCATTTTCTTTGCACAAAAATTAATTCTGTCATCTGTGATTTACACACCCATGAATTTTTAAGTGTGAATGAGTTTGGCACCTCACACAGACCAGATTTTTAAAGAAGTATCCAGTTTTAAATGAGGAAAAAGCTATTTTTTGTTTCAGTATAAGACAGACATTTCTTGAGGATTCGTTCATTCAAAAACCACCATCTGCTGTGTTTTCTTTATTTGACAAGTGCTTTTTTTAAGGAACATGGATGACTAAATACTTCCCTGTAATTCAGTAAACCTGTTAAACTACGCTCAAACACGGCATTTGACGCATGTTTAAAAACGTGCTACATGCACGCGTTTAACCCACGGTGCTCACACTGGACTTTTTACTTGCGCATGTCGAACACCTGCAGTTGGAAGAGGCTTGGTTGAAGCAGTGCAGATTTCGTGAAATTTGCTTCAGACTTTTTCTTTCAAAGCTCTATTTCGATTTATGAAAAACTTGGTGCCATATAAACCCGCCTGGGCACAAACTGCAAATACTCATTTCTCCTTTGGGAACAGTTTTCAAATGAATGGTACTTCTAGGAATGAAAGGGATTGCCGTCCCTGCGTCACTACCAAATCTTAGTCTTTGATTGGCCAAACCTGGTTTAGCATGCCACGCACGTTCAACGGCCGCGTGTTTCGTACGGCGAGCCCAAGAGAGCGATACTTGAGAGGTTTGAACGCCGAAGCCCAAATGTGAATTTAAACGTGTTTACATAGACTTATGTTTGGAATTGGGCACTTGAACGTGCATTTCTGAGGGATATGTAAATGTAGCTTTAAACTGTCAGTGCATTTTAAGTTGACCTCTAACAGTGTTGATCTTGTGCAGCATAGCTACAGCCATGACTCTGTTTAACCAAAATTCACCTTTAAGCTTTATCACAAAAGAAAGCTTTAGGTTAAGCTCTAAATATGGATAATTTGTGCCTCTTGTATTAAAGCAGAAAGTCCGGAAAAGAGTAGAAACCATCAATAAGGAAAATAATCAACTTATCCTGTACTTTCAATTTTGCTTTCTCTAATAAAACAAATGTGTAGTAATGTCTTAAATGGGATGTGACATTACTAAAAGAGAAATTCAGAACATGTTGGGAGGCTCTGTTTTCCAACTGTGTTAGCTTCACCGGCAAAAAATGCATTTCAAATGCAAATCTTCCTCTGATTTCATGAGTTAAAATGATGGAGGAAACTGAAGCTTTAAACCGTTGAGCAAAAGCAAAAAAAAAAAAAAAAAAATCCCGGCGCATTCCTGGTGAACACAGAGAAAACCCTCAGTGCTCAGATTTTCTGGTCTCTCATGAACTTGGTGTCACTTTTGCATCTTTCGTTTCTCTCCGCTTTATGGCTACATGGCTGCGGGTTGTGAATTAATGAGCAAGTTTGGGGGTGGGGGGTGGGGGAAGCAAAGGCAGAGGGAGAAAGTTGAAGGGGAGGAAGAACAGAGGGAGATGTAAAGACAACATTTCGAGTCAAGTCGTTACGATGCACTGTAGGCGGGTGAGGAGCCAGATAGAAATAGTAACAGCCTTAGAGCAGAGCTTACATGTGCGCCATTGGAAAACCACTGCGAGAAAATATGGACGCCTGTTATAGGTGAAAGATAAGCCTGCAGGGAGAAGACGAATCCAGCACAACAGGAGCTCTTCATTTTGTTCAAAATAGTTATTTAGGGTTTTGATAAGGATGATCCGTACTGTACCTCTTCGTCAGCACCCTCCTGTTGGGAGCACCAAGAGTAACATAGTGTGATTAAAACAAAGATGGATTTTCACTTTAGAGAAAGGAAGAAACTCAAACAAGGTAATTACATTTGGTTAGTTGAAAATAAAATGTTAGATGGGCGCTGTTATCACATCTGTTCCACTTTTCAGAACTCACTTGATCTATCAGATTTTCCATAAAAGCAGAACGAGTATATAATGTATTTTCTGAACTATTAAAGGCATTTAAAAGCATTTTTTTTTTTCAAAAAAGTCTCTTATTCCTAATCTATAATTTAATATATGGATTAATTCTGGTTGAACTTACTGATGTCAAAATGATTTAATACAAGTTAAAATATCAGTCTGTTTATTTTTTACAAGTTGCAAACAAAGTTGGGTGTTATTTACTGATTTTTCTTTCATCGCTTTGGCTTATGTCATGAAACTAACATTCCATTTTCAAATCCATCTGGACATTTCTCTAAACCTCTTGGTCTCTTTGTTCACAGCAGATTTCATGCAATTCATAAGATTTCAAATGCTTAAGTGTTTGGTTGGAAACGATTAATTACAAAATCCAACAGTTTGAACAATTCTTTAAATGAATCAGTCACTTCTCTAAGATGACTGTCAATCACAACTGTCCAGATAGTTTTTCCCTCCAAAACATGTCAGCGTTATCTTCATGTTTTAGTCGTCCCAAGCAAAACCACGTACTCGATTTTCAAAAGGTTTCATGAACATCAAACCAGGAATGAGGAAAACATTACTGTCGGTAACTGGAACGTCATTCAACATTAGCTGCAGTAACTGTTGTAATTAATTGTCAGGTGAAGAAATTATGCTCATTTGCCTTGTTGGAGAAGGTGAGCGAGATGTCGAAGTCAACATGATCTCCATGGTTGGTTTTGGTGGAGGAGGTGCAATAGTCTGGGCAGGCATCACCAGCAAGCCGAGTTGGTTATTGTAGATGGCCCAGTCACTACACGCTCTTACATCAGAGACATCATAGAACCCATCATCATCCCGCAATGCGACCAGCACATCTCCAAATTTCTGTTCATGGAACATTCATAATGCTTTACTATATGGTGCCAGAAATGTCACAGCTCAACTATAGGAAATCAAAGTCCCTCGTATGGTGTTACCAGCAATGTCCCTATTGCTGGACATAAACGCCTTAGAGCACATCTGGGACCAACTGAAGCAAAGACTGGATGATTGTACTCCACTCTCAAGTCTCAGATCTGCATGTAGGATCTGTAGAACACGTTTTCTCAGGACAACATCATGTGGCAACAGAGGAGCATGAGACGTTGGTGTCAAGCTGCCATTACAGTAAATGGTGGAAATACCTGCCATTGATATGGTCAATTTTTGCTATTTGGGTCTATCTTTATTATTGTCTTAACTTTTGGGGTGAAAAAAATATCAAGAAAAAGTATCAAAACTTTATAGGTATTTCTTTAAACTTCTGACCAAAAAGGGCAAACCGAACATAAGTATCAATATCCCTAAACAATTGCGAGTAGTGTATGTAAAATTTGTGCACAAGGACACTTTAGGACAATTTAGACACATTTCCGTCTTGCCACCCCATCCCCACCCCCCAAAAAAGGGGAAAAATAACCCACACGTCTTTTACTTGTTTCCAATCGCCATAAGATTCTCTACGAGTTAAGGTTTTCTGGAATCAATTGCATTTTTGTGGTATGTATGCTGTGTTTAGAAATGTATAGCCTTTGGGGACTTTACTGCTTTCAATTACCCTTTATCTACATTGCTGTGGTTCTTCCCTCTTAACTTAGCGTTTTCATAGCCTAAAGAAGAAACTTTAGATTTGTAATCTTAAGTTCTTGGACAGGGTCAACAAATGCAAAACACAAATCGTTATTCTCTCTTTTTAATATTTCATGTTGGTCCTCTTGGTCTGTAGAAAATAAATGTAAAGTTCGACATCAAAAAGAGAGAACAGGGCAGAAGAGGTACATTTTAATTTGCCAGTACTTTCACACTTGCTGTGCTGAATTATTTAAATTTCAATCACTGGTGAGCTGCAGACTGAATATCTTGGAAATGCTAAAGCAAAGAGAAGATCAGGGTTAAATCTGAGCAAAACTAAAACATGCAAAGTACCTTAATGAACTACTAGCAGTAAACCAATATCAAATGACACTGGATTTGCCTACTAAAGACACCTTAAGCTACGTACAGCTGGGCATGTGATGCGGGTTCAAGAAGGAATATTTTGTCAAACAGTTATCAGAATGGACAGGTAAGGATGGTTTAAACTAACCCACTTGATTCATGTTTGCATGATATTAAGAATGATTGGCATTGAGTTTGACCAAATAATCTTGGAGCAGTGGTCCCCAGCTTTTTATGGCTGCGCAGCAGTCAACCCATGAGGAGTTTTACCCAGCCTGGGTGGAGTGGCGTTGCAATGACAAATAAACCGCAGACTTGAATAAGAATATGTGCTTTAAACTTTATAATACAGTTTGAAGGGGAGGAAGAACAGAGGGAGATGTAAAGACAACATTTCGAGTCAAGTCATATAAACAGTTCTGACAGTAGGTTTGTCATCATTTTACTCAGTCATCTGATGTGTGCATTTTGGAGAATTGATAAAAAAACCTAAACATGCAAATATAAACATAATTATGGCTTCTTAATTTGGTGTTGTTTCAGGAGTGGTTAAAAATATGTTTATTTTACTATAATAAGATAATCTCATTAACCTAATTTAAATACAGTAACACAATGTAACCAACAAGCTATTATGGTACTCAGTAAGAAACAAATCAGACAACTGCTTTGCGCATCTCTGATCGATACCTGTAACAGAAAATAATTTGGGCTGCACGGGGGCCTATTGGTTGGCACTCTCATCTCACAGTGCGAAGGCCCTGGTAGAGTTTACATGCTCTTCTGTGACCTGCATTAATTTTTTACCGTCCAAAAATATGCTTCATAGGTTAATTGGATACTTTAAACCGTCCATAGGTGTGTAAGTGAGTGTTTGATTGTGGTGGATTGGTAAACTGTCCAGGGTGTATCCAGTCTTCGCCCAACAATAGCTGGGATAGATTCCAGCAACCAGTGATCTTGAAAGGTATTAAATTAGGAGATGGATGGATTAAAATGTAATTCTTCAAACAAGCACATGATTATTAATCCTGTAAATAAGCATGTCAGTGATTCCTTTTAAAGGTCTTTTTTTACTTACATGTTTTTTCATCAGGTTACACACACTTGGTTCCTCCTCTTCAGAGCATGTCTCTCTTGAGGCCTCATCACATCTGTACTCATCATCGACTCCTCTTGCCAGGGCATTATTGCAGAAACAGGCTGAGTAATAGAGTTCATATTTAAGAGCTGAAGACTGTTTCATTTGTTCCAGGTGAAGCTCTAATCTGTCGTCTTTTGAGGCTCTACTCTTCTTCTATGCTTAACAGAAAAAACCATTGGATAAAATCCTCACTTGAATGCTGCTATTTGCACCTGTTACCATTTGCTCAATCACTCCTAAGTAGTGTAGGAATCATAAACAAAGAACTTGAGAAATCTGTTTGCATGCACACACACAATCGTGTGCTCGTTCCTTTGAGTCATAATAAGTCATTCTCTACTAATTTATTCGTGTTTCAGACTGATGTTTACTCCCTCCCATTTAAATTGTCTTGTTTTATGTTAATAGTAAATGCGGTTTATTTGCATGTTTTTATTTGGAGACGCGCCCACATAGTAACAAATGCTATAAATGCATACATTTTAGATGCAGGCAGCTGGCTGCTGGCACAGACAACAAAAAGGGTCACCCTAGGGGCCACATGCAAGTGGTGGTGCAGACATAAGCTCATATACAAACCTATAATATGGTAAGCATCATTTTTACAACTGATGTATTTGAGTTTTGACTTAGTAAAAGAAAATCAATAATAAAAATGAAGGTTACCATAAAACACAACCTTATAGAGAAACGTTCAAAATATAATTAGCAACTGCATAAATTAGAGAAACTGAAGCCCTTTTTCCTGAAGTATAACTTTTTTATTGCTGTCCTCCGATAGGTTAATTAGCTAATTTACCCCCATTTTTTGTGCCAAGGCCTTTAGAAATTACATTCTTTAACAAACTTGCATTTTTAATTTGTTTTAAATCACATTATTTTTTTAAATACAGTTAAATACACAATGCTGGTCTTTGTTTCTATAGTTTTTTCAAAACTGCAAGTTCATATATAAATAGTGATAGAGCTAATAGGTACACATCTATAGAATTACACAAATATTTCATAAAAAGCTTATAAAGCATTAGTTCATAGCTGAATAGCATAGGTGAAAATAATAAATAGGACATTTTATGTAGTCTTATAGCATATTTTCACACGTATGGATGTGGTAAAGCTGGGAATTGATTCCCAAAATTAATCAGATGAATCACACTTTTGGGTTGCGATTAATCACAATGTTTTACGAGTTAAATTTTATACAACAATATGCAGCTTTACAGCAAAAAAGAAAAAGGCCAGAGAGAACATTTGTCCTTCATTTGTACTGTCTGTAATGTTTAAATTTGCAGTGTTCACTCAGAAGTTTTATTTGTGTGCACAACACATCAACAGGAAGATAAGCAGAACTGTAAAGACTTTCATGTCTGCAGTATTACTCCAAGAAAACAAAGAGGCTGATGTACAGCCATAAGAAACAAACAATGTGTTTCTGCACTTTAAATGTGCTGGTGAATACTCTATTCTGATTGACTGCTGGTGTTCTAGAAGAAGTTCCGGTCACAATGTGTGCGCAGGCTTCTTCAACAAACTTCTCCTTCATTATGGGGACAAAAACAAGTGGTAGGAGGTGAACTTTCTCTCCGTACTGATGCTTTATTGAATCTATTGTAATGACCAGCACATATATTGCTTTCCTTTGCCGCTGCAGTCGAGGTGGCCGGTTCAGCGACACCTTGTGTTACTGTGACAACTGGCTGCATTATGTATCAACTGTATCAAATAGTCCGCCTTTTGAAAAAAACAATTTAAACCTAAAAAATAATAAAAATAAAGTACTAAAAATCAATTGAATGTTTATTACGTTATTGACCATGTTATAAGCACAATTAT